>JAPZPC010000227.1:0-49781 GCA_037952705.1 Haplographium delicatum
GTTCTAAATACACTTCTCGTCGGCTACCGACACGCTAGCTGACTAATTCCCTTAATATTCCCACCCTTCAATTACTCAGGGGTTGACTATTAAATAGCGCTTACTGCAGAACCTAAATTTGTCTTTGGCCAACCACCTACCCTCCCACGACGTATGTCGCTTGCCTTCTTTTAATATCCTCTCAAGAGTCTAGTCTTCTGAATTGTTATAGATTATAGGAGAGGAGCTATTCCCACTAGCCCTGGCCAGCAGTGTGTCTTCTGATTTTGATTGTATTGTGTAATGTCATGAGTGGCCCAAGATGGGTGCGGCTGACACGACCCTTTCCGCGGCGGCCTTAGCTATCGCACTTGTCGCCCTCATTACTGCGGTTGGCCAACTCCTTCAGCAATACTTTGCAACGGCAGATGGTTACCGGCGGTGTCAAAAATCCGTGATGGGAGAGTATGCGCAAAAAACGCGGTTACATTGGCGGTGGAATGAATTTCGCTTCGAAACTTTATACACAACGCCGGAGATTTTCCTTGCTGGTAACGGGGCTCCTAGTCGGGTGGGACAAGTCGTGCTTACAGGAAGTAAATGGTCGAGAGAATTATCGCTGATTAATGAAAATTCTGTAGAGGCCGAGGCACCAATATTGACAAGATCAGAAGTCCAAAAAGTAATACTCTCCAGTAGAAGAGAGATGGAGCAGCATGGCCCTGAATGGCTGCCCAGTCCTGAAAATGAGGGAGGTACTTATAGAGGAGAAATGGTTTCCTGGGTTCCATTCTTGTATTGGATTCACGAAAAGACAGCTGTCTGCCTTGAGGAAGAGCAAGTTGTTGATACCGTGTTATTTCCACCTTCTAATATGAGATTACCAACTATCATCTTCAGGGAACGGTCTTGGGACTTTCATCCACCAGATATAGTACGCCCTTTAGCAAAGACTACACTCTCAGATCTTGCGATAATTGCTCGGCGAATGGGAATGAAGTGGAAGGATTTTCGACCTTCGGATGGAATACTGAGAGCTGAAGGCCATTCTCAAACTATCACATCTACCATTATCAGGTCCCTGGGCATAGTTATCCAATTTTCCTACACTGGTCAGAACAGGAGATTGCAAATGGCCGAGCAGAATCTTAGAAAGCGATTGGTAACAGGTTCGATTCTTACCGAACAGGAAGAAATGTATATACCCAACGCAAGAGCCGATCGACTGGGCTGTGGAGTTATCAGAAGCGACGGTAAACTTGGGCTTCCTGACCTGACAATTTCTACACAAAATGAAATTGTCACCGCTCTGAGCTACCTTGATAGGAGTGGAGAGTCTTCTGCAAAGCTGAAGAAGATTTTAAAAGAGAACCCGGAATTCAACTTCAGAGTTGGAGATCTTGTCGCTCTCACTTGTGCCGAAGCACGAATCTATGGCTCTCGCTTTGTTCAAGTGCCCGCTCCAAGTGATAATGTGGATGGAATCACAACTAGTTCAGTAGGCCGAAGAGCATTTCGCCAATGCCTTGAAGAACTCATCGTTGTACACCAGGGAGAGGTGGGACCCTTTACACAACAAGCTCTTAATTTCTGTCGTGAGATTGGAACGCAGTTTGCGGCTTGGGACCACACCGATGAATACAGCACTCAAGACGAGGAATGGATTGTTACTAGGGATCCAAAGTACCTGGACATGATACATGATCATTTTTCGTCGCTCACTGAAGTTTTACATCAATGTGAACAATCGCACTCTTTCCGGTATCTTAATCTTCTCGGTATTCATATTAGGGTTGCAATATTCTCTAAAGGCGGTGAGACATCGCCTCCAAGAAGTTTTGGAAAAGATTACAAGGCTGATGTTGATGGATACTTTCGATTATTGCCTACGATCATTGAGGAGATGCGGAAGACAGGGTTCTACGACAGGCAGATGATCATTGATGCCTGGGTTACGATGATGCTACGGGCAATATGCTGGGGTGCTTGCCATTTCTTTGTTCCTGGAGAAAGGGTCCCAATTCAATATTTTGGAAGCCAACTGCCTGTGTATATTGGCTGATCAAATAAATTTGACGTTTTTGTTTGTAGCTTGGTTGGATCTTAGCTCTTTCAAAACGATACACATTTTGGACGTTTTTGACCCAACTTCTGGTCTCTTCCATGACCGTCTTGCTTTATTCGGCACTGGAGTATATTAAAAGAAACCTTGCTCTGGATTGTTCTTTGTGAACAGCTCCTTCTCAAATTTCGATCTCTCCAAAGCCTACTATTTGTGAAGAGCTTTGTACCAAAAACTGCTGGGGTCCCGTGCTTTTACCATCAAAACTATAGAGCGGGGACGTTACCAAGCTCAAGGACACTAAGAACTCGAATCTCCATGAAAAATAATTCATATTATCTGAGAAGTCTACGAATACTAATTGGGGTTTATTAGTAACGTGATCCTCTTACCTGTAAATTCTCTTGGTATCAAAGATGAGAAAATAGATTTTAGGACTGGTGGTTGAGAGCAAGATAAAGACATAGATGACAAGTGAGGAGTTAAGACTAATATGGCAATGGGTGAAAAACAGAGCTGGTTTTTTTGGCTTGAATAATCAAGTCCAAATATCATATAATCCCATAAATAAATCTTCCAGAAATTTATATTTTATAGCATTTCACAAACCCAAACCCAGTGATGGAAACGTAGAGCAATATAATTTAGCTCTTAAGATGGTTATTTCACACTCTTCTCTCTCCACCGTAATCCCGACTCTTCCCACATATTCTCATCATTTTCATCGTTTCCGATCGTTCTCTCCCCATCCCCAAAGGTACGTTTAAAAAATCCGTCATAACTCGCCCACACTAGTGCGAAAGCAAAAGCAGTAATCTTATTCAGCCATTCAGGATACTTCCCATCCTCATCCGCAAGCAATTTCCCTAACCCAAACAAAGAGAGTATAAGTGGAGACCATATTGCGAGAAAAATAGCTTGTCCCACTTTCTGCTTCGTCGTCGTGATAGTGTACGGTCGCAAGTTATACAAGTAAGCCATATATTCGTCCGGCAGTTCGTGCTCTTCTCCACCATCCGTTATCAGCTTCAGATACCGCGCCGAAGCTTGCGCATAGCTTGGGTCAGGCCGATGGACCCCCCCTGTCATCCTCGCATGCTGTGAGTTCTCATCGTTTGGTTGAAGCAAGGTATGCGCCTTGAACGACGCCCCGCTGGGCTTGGGGTTAACGACCTTCTCCCCTTCAGGAAGAGCGTAGCACGGAACGACGACATCTTGGTAGCTAGCTCCACCGCCCTCGGTCGCGATTATAGTTCGGTAATCTTCGGGCGTGACTTCGTAGACGACGCCGATGAGACCTTTCTTCCAGCGATCTTTGTGGTAATCGGAAGAGGAGGGCGTGGAGGTGCGGTATCGTGTGTTCGCAAAGCAAGGCTCTTGGTAGGGGATTCCGGGGAGGTCGAAGGTAAGGTCTAATGAGGGGACGTGAGCATTGATGGCGGAGAGGGGTTGGATGCCGCGGACGCCTTTGAAGGTCTCGGCGGAGAGATTGGAGCCGTATGCAAGGTAGAGGATGGTTTTGGTTTCGGTGGTTGTAGCGGAGAGGCGTGAAATTGATGTTCGGGGGAGTTTTTGGACAGGCGAGGTAGACTTTGGAGTTGCATAGAGCTTGTGGAGAATTTGGCACACTTTTGTTGCTTGCGAGTTGCTCTGTTCCTCAGCCATATTGGAAGATATATGTGAAATGGGAACCACTAGTGCAATTGAAACGTTCAACAATGATCTGAATTTCCAGTTGGGCCAGCACTGCCTGTTATTGATGAGGGAAATGTATTTCGACTGTCAAAAGAGGGAATGGTTATGGAAGGGATACATAAGAAGCTGGAGATAACAAGATTTGTAATTGGATTTCACCTCGGCGTTCGAAACGCCGAGCTCCCTAACGGCAAGGCTGTGAAGGACGACACGAGTAAAGAGCTCAGAGTTGGGCTTCCAATAACCTTACAGAACCTTCGAAGCAATTCCAATCATAGAGAGATATTGAAAGAAATGGTGTCTCTTTATACTTTGTTCCTCTCCTGGTCGTAAGGTATCAGCCTTGTCGGAATATGGCGGTTCTGGAGGCTATGGTGAACTATGATTGGCTAGCGACATGCAACCAACCAAATGGTTCATCAGAACTCTTAAGTACTTAAGTCACAAAACATACAAATAGACAGCGGTACAGTGTAATTTTACTTATGAAAGATGTAAATAGTTATATTCAGCCCTCTATCGAAATTTTGTCTCTCTAGAGTTCTGCCACTATTTGGTGATATATGTCTGGCATGAGTTTTGACGAAAATGTTGCGTTGTCCTGCTGGTGGTTGAAGAACTGCTCAATTTCCCACGCCTTGTCGCCAACGCTCATACCGGTTGTAAATTGCTTTGCGGCACATACTATAGGCCAATTTGCATTCTGACATCAAGACGAGGGGAGATCTTTTGCTTTGGGAGAATATGCCAGATGACGAATTAAAGCTCTGCATGTTGGTGCAGGGGTAAATTGGTAGAAACCAACAAAGAGCTGAAATGCGCCTTCGGCTACATTTCCGATTCAAAATACTTACCTAGGTATCTTAGGTAAGTAAGGCAGCTAGTCCAAATTGTTTCAGATAAAGCCAGGGGTTTCAAACTTCCTTTCTTTTTCTTCGTTCTTCAAACATTTTGAACCTACCTACAGATGTCCACAGATGGCTCCAGATCTTGCTTCGTTAAAGGAGTTCACGCTTCCTAAGAGCGAGAAACATAGCCAGAGTGATATTGAAGGGGACGATCTTGTAGATCTACCAGATCATATGAACGCCCTGCGAGATTTCCTCTTAGACTTCAGCCAATTTCTCCCAAATGAGGCCGTCATTGAAGTTCTTGGAGCAAAATCTACAGAGGGAGAGAGTGTTATACCAACCTCTTCTCTCATATTAGAACGACTCAGGGCGTCAGAACTTGCGCGGGCGACTGAGTTTATCGAAAATGCAAAAACGATGGCAGAGGGGGCGCAGAAACTTGAGCAGGATGGCGCTGGAAACGGGGATTGGTTAACCCTGTTTCGAAATGCGATAACAAACCGAAAAGAGGATGCATGTTCTTCGAGGTAAAATTAAAGCTGCATTCACCAAAATCTTGGCATGAGAAAGATACTGACAACGCTAGTGATCCCTCTTTGCTAAGTACCATTGGCTGGTTCGTATCTACTTCTAATGGCATCTTGCCAATCCATTACTGATACTTAATAGCAGAGAAAATGAGGCTTGGGATTTGGATATAGATCCTTCTCAGCCTTCGAATTCAATTTCCAAACCAGATTTTTATCTTGGATTCCCTGTCTACGATGCAGTAGATCAAAATCTTACCGGATTTGGGGTTGATCCTTCTTGGAAGAACTTTGATGTGCAGACACTTTCTCAACTCAAATTGAATGGGCTTCGCTCTCTTCCGGTCTCTAGTTCTTCAATCGATGACTCAAGCGTCAAAAAGAACATTAAACGGTTAAATTTCTCACAAGTGTGCTTTCCTTGGAGTGTCATTTATGTGGAAGGAATTGAGAACCCAGCTGAGACTGGAGAAAAAAATGGTTCGGTTTTGGAAATATCATCTCGAGCCTCAGCTGCAGCATCAACTTCTCTATCCATGTTTGAAAAACTAGCTAGGTTTTCATCTATGAAGCTAGATGGTCAACACATTCCGCCAGTGATCACTATTACATCAGTCGGACCGCATACAACAGTTGGGATTGCCTTCTGTGAAATTGTCGATCCCCAGTATCGATTGCATGTGAGGAATCCCATCTTGTCATTGGTATAAAACATCTAATAGTTTAACAGAACATAGCCTACATCTGGGATGGCTGTATCAGTACGATCTGGGCTGCTATTCAATTCTGCCGTATCCTGGACAAGCTCTTTTATTGGGCGCGACATATTCTGAGAGACAAGGTGTCAGCCTACATCAATCAATGGAAGGGTCGTTATATTCCTGACCTCGATAATGTATATTCCAGACTCGAAAAAGATGTTGAAACTGCGGAACTGGTTCATAGAATTCAAGACCGACTAAGCTCACTAGGTATAAATCCAAATCCTAATCTACCTGAGCTCATTCGACAAGCCGTTGTATTTCAGGAAATATTGAGGCCGAGCACGCAAAACACAAAATCGACCCCAACGAAACCCGAAGATAGCAATTCACAAGAGGCCAAAGAATGTTCTACCAAGGCACCTGGCCATTCCAGTGTCAACTACTCAGGGGTGGGAGACGTTGGCCATCAGCAGACGAAGGGAGTGGAACGAGAAGAGAGCGAACTTACAAAGCAGGAGAATAGCGTGTACGGAAAAAATGCTGGGAATGACACGCCTGATCCCATTAAATCTCAGGATGATGCTACTTCTCAGCCCAAGCCACCTGAGGAGATTTTATCGGCCCCTTCTGAACTCTCAGTCATCCATAAGACATTTACCGATGATGATTTAACAACTACTACGAATGAACAAGGTCTTTACTCCCCCGAGACTAAATCATTAACACGGCTGACTTCATGTATCATAGTCGCTCAAAGTGAGCCGTCTGTTCTTTCCAGCGAAGACGAGGAAGAGACTAGCAAGCCTGCTTTCTCATACGTATACAAATCCACCGTTTCGAGTTTCTTAGCTGAGCAAAGACAATGTACTTCGCAGGACAACGATCTGAAGAGTGGCTCAGACCTCAATTCCAATAAGAAACCACGAAATATGGTTAGCAGTTTCAGAAATCGTTTTGCGCTCCCAATAAGAGTCTCGCCTGTCAGTAAAAACACATTAAGGTATAACAAGACAAAATACCAAAGATTACTCAAGCCCTCTGAAGATATCGTTTCATTAAATGAATTGGCTTCAAGACAGAATTTAGGGAGCCTTTCTAAAAACTCCGATACGATTCCACCTCCATTAAGTCTTCCTAAGGCTATGTCCTTCGACTTGTCTTTCGCTACCAAGATTTGGGTCATAGACAAATCAAGAGGAAGAAGACCGGTAGCAGCGGTGCCAGTGCCTGATCCAGACACTGCATTGATATTCCCTCTGCGTTTGATATTCAGTAGTGAGCCGAACGATACAGTTGAGCTAAGAAGGTCGGGGAACCTAGCGCGATTCGAACCATCGAGCAAAATGGAGCCAGTGCCGCAACGGGAAGAAGTTCTTCCACGGTTACGGTTCAAGAAAATTCCTTACAGAGAAAAATTTATTATCGTGAGGCTACCGCCAGCCGCCCCGCCGTAGACACAGATAATAATAGGCCATAATAGTTTTGAAGTGGGTCCTAGAAAATATATTCTTAGCGATTAGCAACCACTTCACTATAAAAAAATTCATTGAATTGTCTACTTGGTTGCTATTCAGTCTTTGGAACATACCTACACGGAAAACAGAGCTACAGTATGCTGTCAAGAATAAATATTGTAGTCATTAAGATAGAGAGAGACAAGCTAGATTTTATTTATTTTAACTCTAGCTCCCTAGAAGCAGGAATTATAAAGTTTTTCGAAGCATTTCTTGGTCTTTTATGAGAACAAGTGACAAGTGAGCGAAGGCTACATTAAATCTTGCGTTTCATGGAAATGTGACAAGGCAGACGAGGCTGAGCAAGCTCTTGATTGGCTCGCGAAAGCTTCATTGTGGGGTATTCCGTGTAGGCATCAGACATTCCTGCATCCTTTTATGATCTCTACGTAGGTAATAACATAACTTCACTTAAATTTCTCATCAATATGTCTCTTGTATCCGGTCCAGGTCGGGCTGGTTCTTCTGCCCTTCCCGAGGAGCTACAGCTCGCCATTGAGCCCCACGTTAAATATATTCAGAGCCTTGACACGGTAATTCTGCACCCAGCCCCAACCCAATCCAGCTAACGTTTCCAAAGCGCAAAGATGAGCTTGAATACTGGCTGACCGAACACCTCCGCTTGAATGGTCTCTACTGGGGCCTCACCGCCCTTCATCTTCTCGGCCACCCCGAAGCCCTCCCTCGAGACGAGACGATCGCGTTCGTGCTGTCCTGTCAGCACGAGAACGGCGGGTTTGGCGCAGCACCTGGTCACGATGCGCATATCTCATACACAACAAGTGCGGTGCAAATATTAGTTACTATTGACGCTCTCGATGAGTTAGAAAAGAAGGGAAAGGGGGGCGGGAAGAAGGCGGTCGGGAAATATATTGCAGCGCTGCAGGACCGGGAGACCGGGACGTTTTCTGGAGACGAGTGGGGCGAACAAGATACGAGATTCTTGTATATGGCGCTGAATGCGTTGAGTCTACTGAGAATTCTCGATGTTGTTGACGTTAACCTAGCAGCTAATTATGTCGTTTCATGTGCAAATTTTGATGGGGGTTATGGGTCATCTCCTGGCGCGGAGTCACACTCGGGACAGATCTTCGCGTGCCTGGGGGCGTTGACTATTGCTGGGAGACTGGATACGGTGGATAAAGATAGATTGGGGGGCTGGCTGAGTGAGAGACAGGTGGACGCAGGTGGACTGAATGGGAGACCTGAGAAGTTGGAGGATGTGTGCTATAGTTGGTGGGTTGCTAGTAGTCTGGCCATGATTGACAGACTGCATTGGATTGATGGCACAAAATTAGCAGAGTTTATTTTGAAATGTCAGGATGTAGAGCAAGGGGGCATTGCGGATAGACCGGGAGATATGGTAGATGTTTTTCATACTGTATTTGGAATTGCTGGCCTTGCCCTGCTAGAGTTCCCTGGTGTGGAAGAAGTCCATGCCGCCTAGTAAGTTAATCCTTGATTGTTTCTTCAGAACTGACAAACGTGTAGCTGTATGCCAAAGAAAATCATCGAGAGAGTGCTCGGGCCGAGGGATGACGATGAGTTCTAAATAGCGAATTTGCATGGTTTAAATTTAGTTAAGTCAAACTTACATATGATTTATTTCCCGTGTTGTGAGAAGCAAAAAATGGAATACTGAAATCTGTAAAACCTCCTGCCATCTAATAGCCTTGCACCTATCTATTGGTGGTCCCGGGATACAAGGCAGGGGGAGAGGAATCTTCATGACTACCGAGAGTAATTCAGTTCTTTTTAATAACTAGACTGCTCAATTGTCATTGACACAAACTTTATGGAATTAGTCAAGAACCGAAGTATGCTTCGGTGCATTTATATTTACTGTCATATACTATCTGAACGTTCTAGGCAGGATTGAATGATTGCAACGAGCTCTTAGAAAGGCTTGTTCTGTATAATTGGCTATTGGAGGTATTCATCAAGGAATGGGTTTTCCACGACATTGGCCAATATCGTGCAAGAATTGAGAAATCTGCAGTTAATCCCTTGACCGCCATCAAAGTTCTGGCCAATCCGAGGAAATATTTCCCGATGAAACTTAATTATTCTCAAAGGGACGAAATCTTAGACCCCTTAATTCTTAGTTTATTACTCTTTATCTGCATATGCCATCTATATCTAGGAACACTTGAACATCCGCAATCTTGTCCGATTGAAGCCAAGTATTCCAAGAACAAGCAGATTTGACAGCTCTTATTTCTATTATCTTTCAATCAAGTTCTCCTGAGTTTTGCTATTGTTAAGAAAAAGTCAATAGAAATCACATTGGCTTTAATTCTATTGTTTTTTTTTTGTTCCATATGCCAGTGTCATAATTTCAGTACACTTAGCCCTTTACAATTATTCCAACACCTTGTTCTTTCAAGCATTAAAAAATCACTGCATTGTTAATAATTCCCGATCCTTAGGTTCTCTTTCATTAAATATTTATCAGATAAGTTGATATACTTAACATCTGCTCTCACCTCTTCTATTCGACGGGTTTTGGGTTGTTTACACAATGGCCCCTTCCTAATCGGGAATTCCTATTTACCATATAATAGCAACGCGACATGGTTGCTTTCTTTTAGTTATTTCACGACCTTCGAGGAATGCTATTTTCTCTTTCTACCTTCGTATTAAGAAGTCGATCCACGAATTCTTCTCTTCTACTAAGCACGTTTTCAACTCAGCACCTGTGGTTTCTTCTTTCCAGCAACCTTAGAAATCTTCTATGCAACCTATCCTCGTCCCTCAGCACAGTCTTCCCTCCCTTTTAATATAACAACTTATTCACAGGTCCTTTCCGCTTTATGCATCTATACCGACGTGCAATATTCCTTCTACGACCTGAGAGGATCTTTACTCTTTCTGCCTACACACTATCTTCCTCTTTCCGTTAACAGCCTAACACACGTCCTTTCCTCTTCCGCTGGACACGCGACTTCCTCTGCTTTTCCTGCAACAACACGCCTGCCTCTTTTTCCGTCCTTATCCTCTTCCTCAAGCGAGAAAATACCGTCCTATATTTTCTCTTCTTTTCGCCAGTCTCCATCCTCAATCCCTTCCTCCCTCCCTCCTGCATCTTTGTTCTTCACACACATTACGGAAGCGAACTCTCTTGCTGAATCACACGACCAATCCTCCTCAAATTCAACTTGAGAAGTCATCATTGACTTGCCACCATTGCACATTCCTGTGGTCGGTCGACTTTTTCTGCGTCTGTGTCAACAACCAGCCAAGGAAACTCGCGTAATTCACTCTCAACTCCATCAAGAAGCAGACATTGATACTTGTATCTATTCATGAGGCAAGTCATTTTTGTCACATTCATATCTGATTCGACAAACGACTACATTTAGCTTGAACTCATGACATGAGCAAGGAGACCAGGAAGTTCCCTTTTCGCTGATTTCTTTGGACGGTAATCGGTCTGCTTTTCGCTGATATTCTACAAGTGAATTCGGCAGAAGTATATGAGTAGAAAGCTGAGGTTTAGTTTTCCCTGATTTTCAGAAGTGACCGCTCCAGGACAATTTGAGAGAATATCAGCGAAAAACAGGGCCTGAGTCTTCCCTGATATTTTTCTAGTGAATTTGGGAAGTTCACCTTGGCAGTATATACTAGATATGCTTTTCGCTGATCTTTAGACTCTACTATTCACCGATGTTCAAAACCGGCTCAACTTCATTCCACTGAGTCCTGGCTAACTGTGAGTCTTTACAGACACGCCCACCATGCCGGTGAGATCCGATCCCTCAGTTAGCTTGAACTGCACCCTCTGTTGCAAAATGTTTTCCGACTTGTCGCATCTCCTGACCCACGTTTCTTCCAAGTCTCATTTGGCACAACAATTCAAGCTCCAGATTCGAGCTCGAAGTGAACATGATGCCAAAGGACTTCTCGATCGCTTCTCGGCATGGTACATATCAAATGGCATTGACGTAATGTTGGCAGAGAGAGTTGATGCAAAGGAACGCAAGAAGGCAAAAAAGGCTAGATCTACCAATACTGCGGTATGTTTGAAACACTTCCCGAGGGATTACTGAAGTCGTTACGATACCCTGGATTTTCTGGACCAAATATTAAAAAGCTTCAGAGAAATTATTTACACATGCTTTACTCATAGGAGGCTATGGTCACATTTTATGTCTTCAGTTCATTCAAATACTAACTCTTATGGTTTTCTAGATGGAAAAAGAAATAGACAATGAGGCTGGTCTAAATACGGCCTTTAATCTAGTTCCAGCCTCCGCCTCTGTTCCTGCCTCTGCTACGCAAACTCCTCCAGCATCATTCCGTGCACCTGTTCCTCGTATGCACCTTTGGCCAGTTGGAAACGACACTTCGAAGCCAACCCCTGTCGATGATTGGGAGGATGAGCCAGTCTATTCCACACCAACTGCCAGACGCGAAGTGCCAAATTTTCCCCGTGAGGAGATAATTGATGACGTGATTGATCCCAAGTACAAACCCTTATTTCTGCCTCTTCCACAAAAACTAATGTTGCATTTCTAGGCTTACTACTCCTTGCAGACCTATCCTGTATGATGAAGAAGAGATCAGCAATGCCAAGGTCGAAGAGAAGTTGTCAGATAGCTCTAAGCTCAAAGGAATACTCTGGCCAGGTATGGATCTTTTTGATTCTGCCACCCCGGAGATGAAGAGAATGAGAAATCAGCGAAAGGATGACAACGTTCTCGACCAGATGATTGCGAACTCAATTGTAATCGAGCCAGCAGAGGTTAGTTTTCACGCAAATGGAGAGTTCAGGGCCTCGAGAGATATATTTGGCCCTCTTTCCACAGAGTCTAGCCCAGTACGTATTTTCAATTCTTCCTTTATACATTTTAAAAATGCTTCTAAGAGAGTTCTGACCGAGCTAGGTCCGCCCCGTTCGTCCTTCTCCAAAGAAGCGTAAACCTCGCAATTCAAAAGCCATGACAGATGTCAGTGTCAATGCTCCTCGAATGCAAGCCTCTTCTAGAAGTAGCAAGCCGGTGCCCTTCCAAGATCTTCAAAGTGGTTATCCATCTTCAATGCAAATTCCGATGTCTCTGCCTTTCAATGCTGCATCTATTCTCAATCCATTGGCCGTTAGCTTTGGTGGACGATTTGTTCCATCCGCGGAAGAGGATGAGGAATTTAAATTGACTGTTGGCGATATGGTGAAGAAGCGAGGCTTCGAGGTCTTCCGAGAAGCTACGACTGAAGCCAGCCCAGGCAGAACTGAAAGTCCACTGGAGGATCATCGGTAAGTAGAAAGGGTAAAAGTTCTTGGGAAAGTTCTCTGACTACTAGCCAGATTCGATTTTGGCAATAATGGTCTGCCTCAGTATTCCCATGCTTTGATGAACGCAACAAATTTCCCGGCGTCTCCGACTCCGGCTGCTAGGCAAGCTCCCTTCCGACCATTTGGCCAAGAAAACTCGCAGTATGAGAGGCCTACATACCGTCAGACTCAGCGTTCGGCCAGTACACCTTCCCTCTACCCCCCGCAGACATTCTATGACTCTTCCATCAATCCTCTATACAGCAGTGTTTATGCACGAGCCTACTCATACCGCTACAGTGGCATGGGCAGATCACCATCCGGAGTTGAATCAAGCTTTAACGGAGAGTTTAAGCAGCTTGAATCTAATTCCATTATGCGTGACCAAGATGAACAGACCCAGATAGAAACGGGACTCAATAACAGTTTCACTTCCATGTGAACAATAGCTGCTATCGCCACATGACACTTATATTCAGCATTAAAGGGGGCTGGCTGTTTTACAGAGATTACGAGGCTACAGTAAATTTTTTTTCCCGCCTGATTCGTTCATTGCGATGGCTTTTTCCTTATTTGCGAATTCCACACAAGTTGCTATGGGTGAATGAGCGAGGCGCTTAGGGAGTTGCGATGCTTTTCCCCATTCACTCTGAAATACATTGTTTCGGATAAACGAAGAGCCACGAGACAGACGTTCTACAATTTGTGATGGCACTTGTCCAAAAGTACATATTTTACGGCCAGCTTTTACGATTAGCGAGGAAAGCCATGATAT
The DNA here is from genome assembly GCA_037952705.1 of Haplographium delicatum. NCBI lineage: Eukaryota > Fungi > Ascomycota > Leotiomycetes > Helotiales > Hyaloscyphaceae > Haplographium > Haplographium delicatum. Next base: position 13,380 of record JAPZPC010000227.1, read on the forward strand.
GGAGCTGCGATATTTCCATCCTTCTATGGCTGAATACACAATGTCACAGTCGACGAAGACAACCCATTGAGACGACAGAGGTTCACATATTTTAGGGCGAGGGATGAAAGCAGTGATATAATGAACACTCTGTCTTGACAGTGGCATTTAATGCGCTGATAGTATTCTCCCTGGCGTACTACACATAATTATTTAAAGCTGCTCAATGCCGACTATAAGCTGTTCAAGCTTGTCGTGGGCGACACTCTTTTCAGTAAATAGATTACCAATAATTTTCGAAAGACCAGTCAGACTTTTTTCCTTGACTTCCATCTCCAACTCTCCTGACTTCAAAGCAGCGGTGTCAAGCACAATATTTGGGACATGAGCTAATCGCGCAACATTCAAGCCGTATGAGCGATGGGCAACTCCTTCTCCAACTTCATAAAGGAACGTAATTTCCTCGTCTCTAGCCTCATTACCATCTTCGATTCCATCTGAATCTTCAATCATTCTCCTATTATCCCTCTTCGTAGCGGTAAATTTCATGTGTACGTTTTTCAACTCCCCGCCCTTCTCAAAACCCCTTGCTACGCCTGCCAAAGTTTGGTAATGTGTGATGAATAAACACAAACATTTCGTCTCCCGAACCACCCAGTCCAGCACACTACCTGCAATGGCCACTCCATCGTGCGTGCTTGTTCCCCTGCCTAGCTCGTCGAGAATCACTAGGCTGCGAGGCGTGGCTGATTTCAGAATGTTGGCTGTTTCAGACAGCTCGACCATGAACGTGCTCTGGTTCGTGAAGAGAGAGTCATAGGCGCCCATGCGAGTGTAGATTCCATCCAAAAGGCCTACACGGGCCGAGGAAGCTGGCACGAAGGAGCCAACCTGAGCCATGATGCAGATCAGAGCTACTTGGCGGACGTAGCTGGATTTGCCGCCCATATTGGGGCCTGTTATAAGCATGGCACGTGTAGATGATGGAGAGGTCGAGAGCGAGGTGGAGTTCGGGATGTAGGTGGTTGGGAGCAGGGCCTCAACCATTGGATGTCGGCCGTCCTCGACCATGATCTCGGTGGAGGTGGAGAAAGTGGGCTTGCAGTACCCGGGTAGTGAGGCCACTAGTGAGAGGGACAGGAGACAGTCAAGTGTGGAGAGAGAGGAGATAGCGTCACGGAGGGGGGTGTAGTGTTGGGAGATTTCAGAGAGGAAAGAGGTGAAGGCGACGTCGCAGGCCGCAGAGAGGGATTCCTTATGTTGATCCCTTTCTCGCAGCATCCGGACAACCTCAGGCGTATGGAACCTGGATACCTTTTTCGTGCCCGAAATCTTACTCCAGGACGCGGGGACATGTTTCAGGTCGCTGTTCGGGACTTCAATAAGATACTCGATACCAGCGACCATGGTGTAGGAAACAGGTTTCTTCTGCTTGAGTATCTGGGAAGCGACAGGGCGGTGCTCGTCGAGATCGTGCTCAACTGCTGCAATGCCCATTTTATGTTCTGTTATCAGATCTGTTTCATGGTCTTCTCGGAAGAAAGCGTACTTGTCATCAGTGCGGGCTGCTTCGGCGTTGATCTGGTCGAGGAAGGAGATTACAGTAGAGCCAATGGTGGGAAGGTTGGCAATTGCTTCATTTATGAGAGAAGAAGTGAAACCAGCATCAGATGTGGTCCGGACGTTAGCGTATTCGTTGGCGATTTCCTGCATGGTCTGGAGAGCTGTGAGAAGTTCGGGTCGTGTGCATTTCCCATAGTATATTCTGATTAGACTTCGTTCTAGATCCGATTTCGTGCTCTTGAGGAGATATTTCAGTTTGTCTACTCTGGGCATTTGGGAGCTATCCTTGAGCTCTTCAACGGCTGTAACTCGCTCCTCCAAGTGTGTCTTATCCAAAAGCGGTCTTCCGACCCACTTACGAAGGAGCCTTTGGCCAAACCGAGTTTGGGTTTTGTCCAAAGACCAGAATAGACTTCCCTTCTGGGTATGATCCGTCTGGTTTTGATAGATCTCCAGGCTGGTTAAGGTGTTTCCGTTCAACAGCATGTGGGAGCGGGCGCTGAATGATTGGAAATACTTTGTCAAGTCGAAGACATGTTCAAGTCCATACTCAGTCATGTGAGTGATCATGGAAGATAAACACACTGTAACTTGTTCCGGCAGCCTGAGGACTTTTTCGAGTAGATTTTGTTCCCTTTCGTTGTCAGACGTCTCTTGAGGCTTCAGTTTATCAGCATAGAATTGGGCGACGTGAGAATATGCTTGGGCAGCTATTGTTTTGACCTTCTCTATACGTTCAACGCGGATCCTGTCGCCAAAGACATTTGTCGTGCTGCCAGAAAGGTGCTGCACAAGCTTTTCTGTAGCTTTTGTGAGTTCCCCAACAATCAGAAACTCGCATGGTGCAATGTGTAATAGTCGGGTCTCGATTTCGTTTCGCATGAACCCATCCTCAAAGGTATCATATATGATATCACCAGTTGCTGGTTGAACAGCTAAAATACCAACATCAACTTTCTCATCTGTTCCCAAGCCTTTAGCTTTATTCTCAGTTATACACAGTAGATACCCTGTGGCAGGAGCTCCGCCGGATGGGGCATTCGTGGGAGAATCTAGCCCATCAACATCGTCGATATAAGTGCCTTTGGTATAGACATTCGTGAGTTTCCGTTCAAACGGTGTATTTCTGTTATCTCCAGCCTTTTTCAAAGCTGCGGTCTCGATTTGCCGCACAACTCCAACCTTATGGCCTGCAGCAACAAGTCGTTTTGCATGAACTGAAAGTCGATGTGTAGGAAAGCTTGCAGATGCAAATTTATCAAGATGCGCTTCTGAGTGATCTACAGGATTTTAGCAGTGTATGAAGGGGATCGAAATGGGAGAACTCACGCTCATCATACCGAAACTTGCCTGGTATGCATACAATTCCCAATTCCTTTGCAGCAGTCCTGGCATCCTCTCCAAAGAATTTGAACTTATACCCTACTTCTACGATCAATAGGATATCCATATGCTTCCTCTTAATGTCAAGAATCTGTATCTCCATCGGCGTCAATTTTCCCGTCTTTGCTCCCTTCTTCTTCGACTTAGCTGGTTGTGGACTTTGTTCGTCAACCTCGCCTTCTTCATCACCATCTTCAGCAACTTTTTCTTCAGTGGATTGCCACCATCTTCCAACCTGATGCCCACCCATTCTCTTCAGCCACCTCTTGTGTAGTTCTTCCTTTCTTGCTCTCTCTCCATCATCTTCTTCTTCCTCAGGAATTGGTTCACTTGTAGCAATTTGACTGGAACCGGTATATGTATATTTATTCGCCCGTGGAGATATCATCGACTTCGTGGGTGCAGTCTTTTGTCGAACCGTCATGTCGGCCGAGACCATGATACCTTCACTTTCCTCGTGGCCTTTGGACCTTTTGGTTGGCCTCTCAATAACGCCATTATTCCCACCGTTGGTATCCTCTGCCAAAATTCTCTTAGTGCCTCCGTGTTTATTTATCGCAGAGCCTTCTGTGTCTTCATCGCTGTCGGCATCGTAGAGATTCGCTTCTTTTTGAGCTGGCGGCGGTGGATTCTGAGTTGCCGATGAAGACGATGAAGCTTGTGAATTTCCAATCCCGTTGACAGTTTTAGGAGTGAAGAAACTTGAGATTGACTTTTGGCCCTTGCCTTGGGAGGCAGGTGGTTTTACCATTATTGGACGTTTGGCCTTACATAGATGTCTTTCTCAAAGGGATATCCAGAGACGCGCCTGGGCGACGCGTAAAGTGATATTAAGTAAGCGGAGCTGCCAAAGTTTTGGTGTCAAAGCGCCAGAAGTTCGCGATAAGAACCCCCTATTTTAGCGAGTTGATACTGTAGAGTAGCGTAGAAATAGAAATGCTCAGGGTTTGATCTTAGCTGAATGATTATTGAAATCGCTTCATGATGAGAAAAATATGCAAGTTTATTAAAAACCATTATGGTTCATATAAATATTACCTAATCTCATTGCCACACTCTGTTTCATCGAGTACACTCATCCCACCCAAATCATCCCAAACAAGCCTCCCCTTAAGTGCAGCCCTCATCAAATCCCGGCTAGCAACTTCCTTTTCGCCTGTTAAAGGGTCCCAATCAAAGCCTTCTTTCAGCCACATCCATCTTAAGAATGCCCTCAGCTCTTTATCGGCTGGTAAGACTCTCATCCACTCAGGTTGGAAGTTTAAACCCCTACCTTCACCAGCATAACCATCCGCAACACCCCTCAGCTTGTCTCTACAGAAGATTCTCCACGAGTCAATGGCATATGGTCCTTGAGTCATGTGGCCGATTTCCCATGCATCTCTCTCATCTTCATCTGGCAGAATTTGCCCTTTCTTGATATCACGTCCAGAATCGGTATTTGGATACCCACGTACAGCATATCTCTTTCCCTTAGCAGGTGGGTTCTCAAGCCAGATCTTAGCATATGTCTGATATGTAGCTGCCCTTTGATTCTGCAGCCCGAGACCATAAATGATTTTAACAATATCTTCCTTCTCCGCGACAGCAAGAGCTTCGGGGGTGGGATACTTGTCTATAAGTTCATAGAAGACAGGAATCGCTGATTTTCCAACCGTTTTGATGAGAAATGTAACGGCTATGAGAAGGCGAAATGGATCATCTGCGAGCTTTTCTTGAATGAGACCGAACTGCGGAGCACAGAGTGGTGGAAATGGAATGCATGATACATTTTTTGCTAGACGGCGCCTCTTCGCAGAGTCTTGAGACAAAGTTCTGTCTTCTTCGTCGTCTGAAGCCTTGGCTGGACGCTTCTTAGGAGTTATCTTGCCAACTAAGTTAGGAGTTTCGAGCTTTGGGTCTGTAGGATTCTTCTTCTCTGATGAGGTAGTGGGCGTAAAATATGGGGACTTAGCAGGTGACTTTTTTGACCTTTCTCCGGGCACTGCATATATTTCCTCTTGATTTCTTGCTGCCAATATCTCCAACACAGCCAAAGTTGGTGATTCTAGTTTTCCCTGATTCTCAGACACTGAGTTCACAGAAAATCCTTTCATATCACGTTTTGACGATGACTCTTTTGAAGAGGCATGGTCATAAGAAATTTGTAATCTAAAATCAATAGACTTTGGAAGGGGAATGGGAGTCTCTTTTGGTGCAAATCTCCCTCTTGAATCTCTTGTTGAGTTCTGTAATCCTCTTCTGGACGAGGTAGACAGCGACCTCTTTCGCTCTTTTCTGGGCTGTGTCGAATGGTCGTTAGTTTGAGAAAATCTGCCATTAGAGTCACTTGCTGAGGAGAGTGATGTGTTATCTGCTGAAGTAGATGAAGATTGTCTCCGCTTCTTGTTGTTCGAGATAGGGATTTTTTGAGCGTGAATTGGAGTGTCTAGCTTAGGCGCAAATCTTCCCTTCGAATCGCGTGGAACTGAAACGGAGCGTTTGTCTAAATGCTCAGCATGATTTCTTCTGGTGCTCTTCTCTAATGATCGAGGACCGTATCGAGGACCGTCCGCCAATTGAGCGAAGGAGTTGGTGTGATTTTCTGGAGATATACTAGCAACTTTCCTTGTAATCCTGGGAGTAACTTGAACATCATCGAGCTCGTCTCCACTGTGATCCCAATCCAAAGAGCCATAATGAGACATGCTGAAAACAGAAGTGTTGTCATCAGCCTCAGTCATGCCTGCGATTTCGCTTACAGGTTGAGACAGCTGGGACTCTTCAGTGTTATCAACAGGCACCCATGTCTTATTTGGAGTATAGATAATCACTTCTACACCTGGGGAAGGAGTTCTGGGAGCGTTCTCACTGCTAAGAGTAAAGACTTCTCGGACAATATCCCCTTGCGAAGAATCACCTTGGGTGAGAAGATCAGTTTCAGTAGTCTCATAAGACACGAGGGCGATATTTTTGTCTTTTTTCTGCTTAGCAGACGTCTTGCGAGTTTCCAGGAGCGCCTCACCACCCGCAGAGTCCTGGTCTCCTACGAGTGGATAACTTTTAGCTGCTGAGATGGAATCTCAGCTTCAATCCCTAATCCATCAGTGCTGATGGATTGTTTGCGTGCTCGTTTTCGTGCTTTCCTACCTTCCTTTTCCGAACTGTTGTTATTAAGCTCAGAAAGAGGTCCGGACACTAAATCTTTATCAGATTTTGCCAATTCATCTTCGTGATTCCTCTTCGATTTCTTTGGTATATAGCTGTGCGACTCCGTAGATGGATCACGCTGGCTAGCTTGAGCTATATCAGCAGTAGCAAGCCCCGTCATAAGTTCTCTCACGTTAGCGTTGTTATGATGACTTTTGCGGTTCCTGCCTCGATCTCGACGGTTCGGTTTTGATATGTCGTCAGGATTACTGTGATAGAGAGTGCCATCAACAGATTCGGAGACCGGTGCAATGGAGAAAGTCTCAGGTATCTCAGAATGCGTTGCATCAACTGCATCCTTGTTCATGTCTTCAGAGTACGCCTCTATTTCAAGACGTCTTTTTTTGACAGAGTGGAGTTCGATATTAAGGACATTCTCCGATATCTTCATGGCCCCCTTACAAGTAGTCTCGTCTTGCTCTAGTCCTATCGAGGACTCATTAGAGCCCGACTGGTCAAGTTGTACCGAATTATCTATGTTTATTTTTCCCTTGGCATTCCGACGTCTCTCACGCTTCCGCTTCTTAGCATTTGTGTGCTCACCTTTGGCTGGAGTTTGCCTAACCCCGGTAATGCTCGGCTCTAGTCTATCGCCATCATCATTGGAGGACTTTATTTGGTTGGTGTCATGGCTGGCTTCACTTGTGGAAGCTTCTGGAAGTAATATTTTGAGTTTTCTTTTCTTGTCTTTCTTGGATCTCTTCTGTGTCTGCTGGACCTCTTCGGTGTCTATAGTCTCGTCCTGAACCTTTTGATCTTCACTGTCTAAATAAGTCTCAACATGGATGTTTCTTGAGTTTTCGGCAGGAGCTTTCTCAGAATTGATACTCTTGCCAACGTGATCCGCGGAAAGCCGATTTTTGTTCCTTTTCCGACTCCGTTTGCGTTTCTTCTTCACTGGTATTACATCCACGTCTTGGAAATGAGTAAACCCTGGCGTATTTGTCCCATCACTAAAAGCTGGATGGTCAGCTTCTATTGTCTGGCTAGTCTTCTCGACTAATATATCAAAACGAGTAAAATCCGTATCTGCCGCGTTCTCTGTAGGAATCGTGGGGCGCTTGGAAAAGTGTGGAGAGGATTTAGGCCCGAGAATTGCCTTGCTCTTCGTTGGAACTCTGTGTGACCCTTTCTTTGATACCCCCGCTCCCTCTGTCCGCTCTTGTTCTCCTTGACCCATCGGCTTCGTGTTTTTGTAGCTACTTTTCTCAGTTCCTGTTTCTACAGGGTGCGCTTCGACATCGATTTGCCTCGTATGTGAGCTCTGCAAGGCTGTACCTAATACCAGAGGTATTCTTTCTTTGTACTTATTCCCTTCCTTTACTTCTCGAGCGGCTTTACGACGGGCTTTCTTTTCAGCTTTCCTCAGTTTCCTCGCATCAGGGAGCAGATCCAAGCACTTATAAGAAACATCAATGAGTTCGTGAATTGTTTTCTTGACGGGGCCTTTCGGCTTTCTACCAAGCTTGTTGAGGGAAGACTTCACATGCCGGATCACCTCCAAGGCTTTCTCGAGCTGCAATTCGTCTTCTTCAAGTTCGAATTCTGTGACACCCAAGCCCTGTGAAGCTTTCCAAGCACCCACAGCACGCATTACCTCCAGCCTAGACTGGTGCGGGCCCAAGCCTGCAGCCGTACCAAATTCATACACATCGTGCTGATATTCTCTAAGCTCTTCTAAGCCAGTGATATTTTGTGTCCGGAACGGATGTGACTGTGCAAATTCCTGTACACTGTTCTTCAATTGCTCGGTATTGCTCAATGTGTTGGTAGGAGTTTCAAAACTCGTAATAATATAGGCGTCGTGCTTTGCTTGCTGCAGCTCATCCAACTCCTCATTGGGCACAAAAGGGAGCAGCTCTTTGAAGAATTGGCTGTCCTCGGGAGTAACATCAAATCCAGCAAAAAGTTCTTCCACGTCGTCTTCCTTATTGTCATCATTCTCGTCCTCCCCCACCTGATTATCAATATCCATGTAGCTCGATTCGTCCTCAGAGTCGATGTCCAGCCTAGGTTGGCTTGAAGGTGGTGCGTCATAATCTGGTCCCTGGGATTTTTTTAGGATTTATGGACCCATAACTTGCAAATCGTGCTCAACATACCAAGTTCTGACTTTCGGTCTGTGCTGTCGAATTCGGAATTTCTATACCCACCTCCCCACTGTTGACGGTCCTCCTGTTCTCTCCCAAAACAGCTGCCACTACCTCAAGTACCTCCTCTTCCTCACTACTCCTAGCATCATTACTGCTATCTCTACCTCCCCAAACCTGTAATCGTTCCATTCGGTTCATATCAGCTCGACTCCTCTCCCACTCAACCTCTGTCGCAGCAAACTCAGGATATTGTGCTTCCCATGCAGCAAAATCGGAGAAGTCGGAGCCGCAGATGGAGTGGGGCATGAAATCGCATCGGAAGGGGTAATCGAATTTGTAGAATGGGAAAAGGATACAAATTGGTGAAGAAGATTTGCGGAGAGACAAGTGTGGCAATAGGTGAATATTAAGCTCAAGATAACTTTAGCGAGTTTAGTTCTCTACATTGTGATCTCGTTATCGATTGTGATTAATATTTGGATGGCATAAATCATGGGAGTCTTGATTTAAGATCCTCAGACATTTTACAAACGTCACAAGAAATTTAAGCTGCAAAGGTTGATTTGAAATATTGACACAGACATACATCTAATTTCTACGGCATACTTCCAGAACGGAGCACGCATCCACCTTCGCTCTACCCGCCACCTTTGTACAAATAGAACTAGTAGCACAATTCATTCTCCTTCCTTCGCCTTGTAAACAAAAGAAATGTATTTAGTGCCCATTCGTTTTCCGCCCAACGACTGGAGGATTATAAACAAGCTTCCTTGTTTTTATCGGGGCCCACTTGTAGCGCTTGACCCAGATACTCACTGCAAACATAGCGGACACGATAATAATCGTCTTCATACCCATCTTTTTCCTTTGATCCATTTCCGGCTCTGATGACCAGTTCAAGAACTCTACAACATCCTTTGCCATTTGCGATGATGAGGCCGGGGTGCCGTCTTCGTATTCGACTAGCTCGTCGAACAGAACTCGAGCCATAGCAATACCAGTTCCTGGGAAGTAAGGGTTGAAATTAAGACCTTCTGCGACCTTCGCTCCCGCAGGAGGTTCCTCAGGATAGCCAGTAAGCAAGCTGAAAATATAATCGCAGCCACCATGTCGTGCCTTGACAATCAAGCTCAAATCAGGTGGCAAGGCACCGTTGTTAGCAGCTCGAGCAGCTTCGTCATTCTTGTATGGGCTTGGGAGGTAGTCGGAGAGCTTTCCAGGTCGTTTTTCAATTTCGCCTTCATCATTTGGTTCTGTATCATACTCGTGCTCTTCGGCCATTGCTTTAACTTCGTCAACAGTATGAGTAACACCGACCAATGTTCGAAAGGGAACTCGGCTTAGGGAGTGGCAGGCAGAGCAGACTTCACGGTAGACCTGGAAACCTCGGCGAAGGCTTTGAAGGGTTAGCTCAAGACAATAGACATGGAAAGATATCGTACGCTTGGTGATCAAACGTCTTATTCCACTGGCCGTGAACCCATGGGTACTTGGTAGGATGCAGACTGTGAAATTGTTAGCAAGACAAGGCTCTAGTCCTAGTAGAAGAATATCAAATGAGTGGCCGACGGCTTGGAATTGCCCCTAGGCGACCTCAATATGATTGGACTTCCATGCAATCAACTAACCCTTCTTCTGCTGGTGTCATGGCATGCAATTCCGTGCCATAAAGATGATAGTACCATGCCATTGACCCAATAGCGGCGGCAGTAGCTGCTGTTCCGGCCATATTCAATCGCCATGGGGATGCCTCGGCGGCAGTCGAGGATGATGCGGCACGCTGTGAGAGTGATGGTCAGCTTAAGTTAATCATAATTGATTTGATTGATGTCCCGCATTCCAAGCTCTCTCGAATCCATAAGGTTTGATTCCAAGGTGGTGTGAGGTCGTACCTTTGCAGTGGTAACCGCGCCATTCCGAACAGCTCCGACCGCACGCGTCGAGCGCAGGCTAGATCTGGCCAACATCTTGAGCAGTATTTGTCTCAGCTGTAGATCAATTCACAGAAGAGACAACAACTCAATTGAGTGGTGGTATTCGCGATTGAGGTTGGGATTGATGTGTTGTTGCAAGCCGTTCGAATTTGATTTCCCGCTAGCTCTGTAACATCCTCGCCATGATTGGCCGAAACATGATGCGCTTATTTTTGATAATCACGTGATCTTGCCCTCCAATACCTACAAAATGTGAAACTTAAGTGATGAAAGATACCTGAACAGAGGCATGTTTACAATATAGAAAATGGTTTACCGAGTTTTTCTATCAATAGACAGGTAATTCATCAAATTTTAAGCACCTTCTAGTCCGGATTTTGAATTGCTGGCACGTGAGTGTTGCGATGAGCTGTACGCAGAATCTTTAAACCCTCCTTCTATTTTGATGTTGAATATCGGAATGGGTGCTATGTACATTCCAAAAACACTCTAACTGAATACCAATATTGGTTTCATGGATAACGACGTTAAATGGTATACTTTTGACCTTAACTCCCAGCAAGATGATTCAAACATTTCAAGATTGTCCACTAGCACCCTTCAAGATCTCGCGCCTCTCAACAACGGCCTTTGCCAAGGTCTCCAGAACCGACTCAGTATCTTCCCATCCAATGCAAGCATCGGTAATACTGACACCGTACTTCAACCCAGATTTACCCTCTTGAGGAACTTTTTGGTTACCTATAGATGTTTAGTACGTCGAATACTGTATTGGGGGTGCAAATACAAACCCTCGTTAATGTTACTTTCGATCATCACGCCCATGATAGATTCTTCTCCTTTTGATATTTGTTCGGCCAAAGCAGCCGCAACCTTTGGCTGGTTCTTGTGGTTTTTCAGAGAGTTTCCATGACTACAGTCCACCATCAATCTTTCTCTAACGCCACTCTTTCTCAGGGCAGCTTTCGCCTCCTTGATACTCTCCGCATCATAATTGGTACCTTTGGTACCCCCTCGCAAGATGACGAAACAGTCATCATTGCCAACAGTCCCAACAATGGCCACAACACCTGGTTTCGTAACTGACAAGAAGTGGTGAGGATGTCTTACAGCTCCAATGGCATCAATTGCGACTCCCAATGTGCCATCGGTACCGTTCTTGAACCCGACAGGGAAAGATAAGCCACTGGCTAATTCTCTATGCAGTTGTGACTCAGTTGTCCTTGCACCAATTGCACCCACGCTCAGCAGATCTGCCAAGAACTGGGGAGAAATCGTGTCAAGCATCTCACTGGCAAGAGGCATTCCTTTCTCGGTCAAGTCTACGAACAGTTGCCGGCTCGTTCTCAATCCCTTATTAATCTTGAATGTGTTGTCAATATCAGGGTCATTGATCAAGCCCTTCCAGCCAACGGTTGTTCGAGGCTTCTCGAGATAGGAACGCATAACGATCAGAAGCTCGTCTCGGTATTTGCGCTTCAAAGCAAGAAGCTTATCACAATAGTCGAGGGCGGCAGGAGGATCATGAATTGAACAAGGTCCAATAATAACCAGAAGTCGTTTCATTGCATCTTTACCTGTTACGACGGCTTCGGCTTCGTTTCGTCCTTGCAAGACAGTTTCCTTCGATTTGGGTGTTTGGGGGATTTCGTGTTGCAGTAGGTCGGGAGGAGTAAGCGGATTATATCCTCGAACTGCGGAATGAATATTAGTATTTTCATCCCTGTTCAATATGTGCAATCGAAGCTTCTTACTTCGCCAATCTTCCGTGTCATTCTTGTTTCCCACATTGGGATTTTCGATATGGTAAGACTGTTGAAAAAGTCAGAAAGTATTCAATTGGATTTAATACGGTGAGGTATATTTGGTTGCAGTTTTATACTCACTGCCATTGTAATTAGAGTTGGCGCTGTTGATCTCTAAGTCTTTGTCAATTTCTTGGTAGAAGTAAGAAAAGGATGGTGACTCAATCGCCAAATACTCGTAGTGGCGGGGAAGAGTTGATCATGGCTTCAGACTTTTTATTATCGCTGCTGTGGCGCAGAATCACGTGCTGATTAGGACAGGCTTTGGTTCTGACCCCATGCGGATCTTTTCCACCATTTATTTGCAAACGTGTTAGTTCATTCAGAAGAGGTATATATCGACGGGCTATTCAGCCGCAGCTTGCCATGGCCTCTCATAGCTAGCGCCACCTAGCAAATTCGACCAGAGATAGGGCAAGCAAGTGCTGACAAGTCCTTTCAGATTATCCGTAGCTGGCCACCATCATACGCCGGAACTCGTTGCTTCTTATAGCTCGTGCTCTGGTTTTCGCGCCTGCGACTTTTGTATCAAGCTCCCTTTAGCGCAGCAGGCAGAAACAAAGGCAGAAACAACCCCTACTCTCCCTAGTAGCCTGGTCCGGTTATTCGAAATGGCACGCTCAATTACCAGTTCTCGGAGCTCGTTCACCAGACCTGGCAGTGTTACGTACAAGCTCCCTGAGCCAGCATACTCCTCCCCCATTGTAACAATCAGTCTCCCACCAAATTCGGACTGGACTTCGGGTCTTCACTGGCACGGAACCCATACGGAGTATCTCCGAGTTATGCAAGGAACTGCTCTCGTCACTTTGCAAGGCATTACAAAGACATTCACACCAGCAGATGGAATTATTGTTGTGCCACGATACGCTCTCCACGAGTGGCGAAGGGCGACTCCTGGCGGTGATGAATTAATAGTAAGGGAATGGACGGACCCTGAGGATGGACAGAAGGAGATCTTCTTTCGGAATCTGTCCTCAGTGATTGAGGATTGTACCAAAGATGGGCCCCCAACCAAGTGGTGGTTGACTTGGCAGCTCTTTATGGTGTTCTGGGAATTGGACAACTACCCCGTTATTTTTCGTCTAGCATTTGTTCCCTTTATTGGCGCGCTGCTTGAAAGGGCAGTCACGTATGCCGTGTTATATATTGCTGTTTTTGTAGGAAAGATATTTGGCTTGAAGAGTGTTTACAAGGCGTATACTCCTGATTGGACCTCAACGCACATCACACGGGAGAGGAAAGATAATTAATTGAAGCTCTGATAGCAACTTACAGAGGCCTGGCTGTGGCTGCTGTACTGTAAGCACTGTCTTTTGTAGCTCTTCTATACAAAAATTTCCTCCTTGCCAAAATTTTTATGTTCACTTGCCTCAAGTCAATATCACTTCTCGCGCTGCTTCGACCTAGTACTGTATCTAATCCAATCAAGATCTTCTAAATGAGGTTAGGATTGAGTTTTGTAGGTGACACGGAACTCGAATTTCATTTGGCTCGTTATCACGGCTGCCCTCAAATCCGATCTCTGTGCGTATGATTAAGCATCTGACAACGTCTCAACAATCCTTGCAATTGTTATAGTACAAGAAAGAATTTGCTTCTTCAAAACCCTTGAAATGTACAAGAAGGCCCCCTATGAGCAAGTGCGTCTTTGAGCCAGGGCTGACATCTGCTTGGGTTATGAGTTGGCGTCGGTCTAAAGTGGCTTCATTGTGGAATATCGAGCATTCAATTAGATCATTTGGCATATGCTAAATTTGTTAGGTTTATGTATTTTCAACCAGTCCTCTCATCTTCAATCCTTTATTTTACTCTGGTAGTATTCGTTACAATTCAAATCAGACTTAGTCGTCTCAAATATTTCATTTCAAAAAGGACGAGAGATACTTGTGAGAGCAAATCCGATAGGACACCTGCGCTTTCCATTTCTATGACATGGTATCTGTGCTAATGAAGAACTACAACTGCTGTTGCTGCTGCTGCTGCTGCTGCTGCCTCTATTGGTTTCCTCGTCTATGAAATCTTACAAATTTCGTAAGAAAGTAAAAACACACACCCAAAGTCCCTTGCTTAACAGACTTCTAGCACAGCCAAACCACAAGGCCTAACCTGGCAATAAATGCAATACAAAATCTCCTCTTCGTTCGATTTGTCGTTTTCCCTTCTTTATTCTCTTTCTCTCCCACTTTTTTTTCAATCGAAAAAGTCTCCACAATTTAGTCGTCGGCGCTAGCAAGTAGGGCCGGGATATCGTCTACTGAGTTTCGGCCTTCTAGGATATCTATTTATGTGTGAGTTGGATTTGGGCAGGATTGGTGTATGGAACAGGGGCTTACCGAGAACGGCTTTGAATAGGGGATACTCGTCCTCCATTCCTCTCGCTTTCAAGAAACTATTAACCTCCTTTGCGGTGGTTGTGCCTTGAAGTTTCTGGCCATTCAATTCGGTGCTCTCTACCTCATCCACGGTCAGGCCTCGCTGGACTGACAGCTTGGCACACCTAAAGTTTCTGCCGCTGCTGCAACTGGTAATCAGATCTGCGACACCGCAACTCTCTTCCGTAAACGTTCCCGTGTGCACCGTTTGACCGAAGAACTCCTTACCGAATTTCACCATCTCGAGTAAACCAACACGCATGACTGCAGCTTTGGCATTGTCACCCCAGCCACGACCGTCGACGAATCCGGCTGCCAGTGCGACGATGTTCTTCAGAGCACCACCTAATGATACACCAGCCACATCTGACACCATGCGAACGTGGAAATACGGTCTGTAGAACAAGGTCTTGAAGAGGGCGTGATCGAGAGGCGGATACTCGGCAGGTAGAGCTCTCAGTTTCACCTTACTGTTTCTTCCCAACGCATCCTTGTGAGGCTGATCTGCCGGGGTGATTGTGAGGTTAATGGATGAAGAGGACGGTGAGGGGCCGGTCGGCGTTGCAACTCTCGAATCAACAGGTGGGGGGTCGTACGCGATGGTTGTCTCGCACCACTTTTCCAGGGCAATTTCGTTCGCAATATTTGCTCCCGACAAGGCTCCGCAATAGATTCCTAACCCTTCACCAATCCATTCCGAGAAGAGGCTGATTTCTGACTCAGTGACATTTACACCTTTTATGCAGGAAATCCCGCGCGCGAAAGGAAGAATGTTCCCTTCAAGCTGTTTAGATATCTTGCCTATAAATTGGTGGGGAAGATTGAAGATGAGGATAGAGGAATCTTTTGCGGCGTCGACAACGGAAGGATTGGCGATGATATTGGGCGGGAGGTGGATGTTGGGGAGGTACTTGACATTCTCGTGATAGGTGTTGATTATGGAGGTAAGCTTCTGCTTGGCGTCTCCTTTTGAAGAATCGTAGTGTTTGGAATCTTTGGAAATGGAGACCTCTTCTTCATAAACCCACATTTGTACATCTTCGTGAAACAACTCGGGGTGTTCTTTTGTATTCTCGGCAACAATCTTCGCAATTGTCGAACCCCTAGGGACGTTAGAACGGGACTTTTGGCTCGGGCAGAAGAATATACATACCAATTTCCAGAACCAACAACGGTCACCTTGTGTTTCTTCGTGGCAGCACCGAGAGTCGCCATGTTGAGTCGTTGGGGATGTTGGAAAGAGCTGGTGGGGTAGGCTAGCCTTCTTCTCAGAATTCTCGGTGTAAATAACCTGAACGTCAGCATACGATTTCTGACTGCGGATTGATTCCCTGGTGCTTCAAGCCGATTCACAGGTTGAAAAGAAATCAATGACGGGGTTCAGTTCTTATGCAAAAAGGGCCGGTTGGTGAAGTGAGACAGTGGGCTTCGTTGAGGGGGGGTCTTGTGCTCAGCTTCTTGGTTTACCAGGCCGCCTCTCGAAATCTTGTCTGGTTGGAGTGTGGTTTGTGTTGAGATCCCTCCCAGCATCCGAGGATATGCGGCCGACCCAGGGTTCCGTGCATTCACCGCCCACCGAAGGAGTTTAGGGCGGGCACCGAGGCCAGGGCTCTTGTTTTTTTCTTCGCGGCAAGGGAAGGAGAATGGAACATCTGGCATGTGAAGAGAGCGGAATGTTAAAATGTTTGCAACGAACTGCGATTCTCACGGGCCCCAGCTCGCTCTAGCTGGGAGGAGTGGAAAAGGGGAAAACAGACGAGCGGCGTGACTGAAAGAAAGTCAAGAAAGTCAGGGAAGTTGAAGACGAAGCGATGATGATGACGAGGCGCATAGGGGAATAATACCACACTCCCTACTCCATGCTTCGCCTATGCTTTACAAGACAGTGGGAAGTCCTACTGTCCACCCAACTTAATCAGCTGGATGCAGCCCCATGTCGATGCATCCCAACCCCAACCCACCAAGAAGGAGGGAAATGCCAGAGGACTGGCACAAAAAGTCATATGTGCATCTATACCTCCAACGGGTTTCCTTACCATGGTTCCAGTTCTCCGATGCTGCTATACACCCTATCACGTGATTATTACTACGGTTCAGCTGGTGGGGCATCCGTAAAGCGAGAGCTAAGCTTTTGCCATGCTATGCCATCCGCTACAGTAGAGTAGTTACCACTCTCCTATAGGTACTTGGGACAGCTCTCGTGAGTCGTCCCTGAAAGGTCGAAAAATCAAGAAAATTAACTATTCGCTCTCATTATTATTCGTTCTCACCTTACGCTATCGTATCCTATCCTATTCTTGTCTTGACTCGACTTGCTCCAACTTGGTTCAGATGATGCATTGCATGGCTAACTCGTACCTGATAGAATGACGTATCTTCCCGCTACCGTTAATCTTCCACCCCTCCCCTCCCCTCCTCACATCGTTCCAGCTACCAGAGCTGCGACGATCTTTACCTCCATCGCCGACCCAGCACATCCCACTTGCTGAAGCGCATGGGAATATTTCTCTTCACCGTCTTTGTCTTGGCTCTCTGTCCTTTTTCCCTCAAGAATCCTATTTCCCCCGCCCGCTCGTCGTCTCTCGTTTACCTCTCGAGCTGATTCAGCGTGCGACAGCTGAGAATTTATCTTTAACCATCGCGCTGAAGCTCGAGTCCATTAACTCTCTGGCGCTGTCACAATGGCTCCCAAGACAATGGTCTCGAAAGAAATATACCTACTCTCCCTCAAGGACGATGGGAGCCCAGACGTCCCCGGCGGATACATCTATTTGACTCCTCAGAGCCACAAGCCGGTGACGATTCGATTCGCAATTGAAGGTACATCTTCAATCTGCAGACATGGTAGCCTGTGGGTGAACATCCCAGAGAAAGGCGCGGAATTCCACAGACAAACCTTTCGGGAATTTAAGTAAGAAACGCCGTACCCTACAAATATCCACCACTGATATTTGTTCTAGACTTGTGCCAGACTTCAATCGAACCATCGAGATCTCAATTGATATTCAAGGTGCTGGCGCATTTGCATTCTACACGACCTACACACCTCTTCCCGACCTATCCGAGACTGCGCAAACCGCTCTCAAACCTACGAGGACCGAAACGTACTACATCGATGTTGCCCCACGATTAACCCTCGAAGGGTGGCAGATGCCACTGACGGCACTGTCCATATTCTCGGTGATTTCTAAATTCATGGGGAAATATCCAGCAGACTGGGAAAAGCACCTAAGAGGAATCAGTGATAGAGGGTACAACATGGTTCATTTCACACCTTTACAACATCGAGGAGAGTCAAATTCCCCTTACAGTATATACGATCAACTTGCCTTTGATCCGGAATGTTTTCCCAATGGAGAAGCTGATGTCGAAAGATTAGTCGAAAGTATGGAGGCAGAGCATGGTTTATTAGGTTTGACGGATGTGGTCTGGAATCATACTGCGAATAATAGCAAGTGGCTCCAGGAACATCCAGAAGTGGGGTATAATGTCTCAACTGCACCATGGTTACGTCCGGCGCTGGAACTGGATACTAAATTGCTGGAATTTAGCAGCAAATTGGAATCATTGGGATTGCCTACTGATTTGAAATCGGTAGATGACCTTGTGAAGGTCATGAATGGGATCAAAACAGAGGTTATTGCAAAGCTCAAACTTTGGGAATACTACGTTATTGATGTGAAACGTGATGTTGATGCCGCTGTTAAGTGTTGGGTGAAGGGTGAACTCACCTTCCCTGAAGGTGGGTTTGGAGACTCCGGGGTTGGGGGCTTGGAGTCAATCAGAAATGCAACGCCTGCGCAGCAGGCCCAATTTTTAACCCAAAAGGGACTAGAAAATACCGATCAGCTTGGAGAGCGTTACAAGAGACGTGTGAATCCGTTGATCGCCGCAGCTCTTATCACTGCCATATACGGTCGGTTTGAAGGTGACGCTTCTGATTCAGCAGATTCAGGAGCTGCCCACAGTCGATTGGTTAGCATTTTGGATGAAGTCAATTTGCCACTTTACAGAGAATATGATGCAGATGTTGTAGAAATTCTGGAACAAATTTCCAACAGACTGCAATATGTCCGACTCGCTGATCACGGGCCAAAGTTAGGTCCAATTAATCAAAAGAACCCACTTATTGAGACCTACTTTACAAGGCTACCCAAAAACTCAGTCACAGCAAAGCATAACCAAGAGGATCTGGCCGTGGTTAATAACGGATGGATATGGGCTGCTAATGCTCTCGTTGATAACGCTGGACCCAAATCTCGAGCGTACCTCCGTCGCGAGGTTATAGTCTGGGGGGATTGTGTAAAGCTACGCTATGGTGAAAAGAAGGAAGATAGCCCGTACTTATGGGATCACATGGCACAATACACACGTCTCATGGCCAAATATTTCACCGGTTTCCGTATCGATAATTGCCACTCTACACCAATACATGTCGCAGAATTCCTTCTTGACGAAGCCCGAAGAGTCCGCCCCGACCTTTTTGTTGTAGCCGAACTCTTTACAGGATCTGAACAGATGGATTATGTTTTCGTCAAGCGCCTTGGTCTAAGTGCATTGATCAGAGAAGCCATGCAAGCATGGGGAACCGGGGAACTTAGTCGTCTTGTCCATCGTCATGGTGGACGGCCGATCGGAAGCTTCGAGCTTGATGAAATTTCTGGAGATGCCAAAAGTGCGAACGGGCTGATTAATGGCCATTCTAAGCGCGAGATCATCCATCGAATAAAAGAGACGCCAGTGCACGCTCTTTTCATGGATTGTACCCACGACAATGAAGTTCCAGCTCAAAAACGTGATGCTCGTGATACTCTTCCAAACGCAGCATTAGTCAACATGTGTGCAAGTGCAACTGGTAGCGTAATGGGGTATGATGAGATCTATCCCAAGCTGGTTGACCTAGTGTCCGAGACAAGGTTATACACCTCTCCCTCATCGACAAAACCTGTGGATATTGGTGCCGGAGAAGGTGGTATTGGAGGAATAAAAAAACTCTTGAACCAAATCCACACCCTCATGGGCAAGGACGAATATTCTGAAACCCATATTCACCATGAAGATCAGTATATTACTGTCCATCGAGTACATCCTGAATCTCGGAAAGGATATTTTCTTATTGCCCATACAGCCTTTCCAGGTTATGGAAACGGCAATGGTGGCTTCAGTCCAGTGGTTCTTGGTGGTACCAAAGCTCGACACCTTGGCAGCTGGATGCTTGAAGTTGACACTAGTGAGGAAGCAGTGAAGGAAGTTCTTGCAGATAAGAAATATCTGAGAGGTCTGCCGAGCAAGGTTGTCAGCCTACCAGGTATCCGCATGGAGTTCAAACCCGGAGAAACTGTCATAACAGTCCGAGACAAATTCCCTCCTGGAAGCATTGCTCTATTTGAAACCTGGATCCCTGAAGCAGAACACACTACTAGTTTGGATAGTTATGTCACATCTGGCGCCAAGGCTGCTTTTGCGGATGTGAATCTAATTGACCTCAACTTTGTGTTATATCGATGTGAGGCTGAAGAGCGTGACTCCAGTGACGGTAAAGATGGGGTTTATGAGATACCTGGCCATGGAAAGCTCGTCTATGCTGGTCTCCAAGGGTGGTGGAGTATTTTGAAGAATATCATTGTTGATAACAACCTCGCACATCCTCTGTGTGATCACCTGCGAAATGGCCAATGGGCTTTGGATTATATATCTGGCCGCCTGGAGAGAATATCCAAGAAGTCGGGCTACGAGCACCTGGTCAAACCAACAGAGTGGCTGAGAGAGCGCTTCGATGCGATTCGAAAACTGCCCAACTTTTTGCTCCCAAGATATTTCGGTCTTGTTATTCGCACTGCCTACCACGCAGCTTGGGATCGTGGCGTTGAGCTCATGAATGAGAATGTTCGCGAGGGTCAATGGTTCTTACGGGATCTAGCTATGGTCAGTGTCCAGGAAATGGGCTACGTCAAGACTGCATCCCTGTACCCGAAGAAACTCGTTCCTTCGCTGGCAGCCGGCCTCCCTCATTTCGCGGTGGAATGGGCTCGCTGCTGGGGTCGTGATGTCTTCATTGCAGCTCGCGGTTTATTCCTTGGCACCGGCCGTTATGCCGAGTGTAAAGAGCATATACTTGCCTTCGCCAGTGTCATGAAGCATGGAATGGTTCCCAATCTGCTTTCAAGTGGTTCAAACCCACGCTACAATGCGCGCGATGCCATTTGGTTCATGTTGCAATGTATTCAAGATTATACCAAGATTGCTCCCAATGGTCTTGAAATCCTGAAAGTAGAAGTTCCTCGTCGATTTCTTCCTTATGACGACACGTATTTCGACGTAAGTGATCCACGAGCATATTCAAAATCTTCTACTATCGAGGATATCATTCAGGAAGCCCTGCAGCGCCATGCCTCTGGAATGTCTTTTAGAGAAGCAAACGAAGGCCCGTCAATCGACTCACAAATGAAGCCGGAAGGGTTTCAACAGGATATCAAAGTCGACTGGAGCACCGGTTTGATCTTTGGTGGTAATCAGTCTAACTGTGGAACGTGGATGGACAAAATGGGCGAGTCAGAAAAGGCCAACAGCAAAGGAGTACCAGGAACACCTCGAGATGGAGCCGCAATAGAAATAACGGGTCTGCTTTACAGCACTCTTTCTTGGCTTTCGACGTTGCATAAGGAGGGGAAATACAAATATGAAGGTGTCAGCATTGGATCACCAGACTCCAAGAAGATAACTTTCGAGGACTGGTCTCTGAAGCTAAAACAAAGTTTTGAACATTGCTACTATGTCCCAGTTGATCCCAAAGATGACTCGGAATACGACGTCAACCCCAAAATCATCAACCGCCGCGGCATCTATAAAGATCTCTACAAAAGCGGCAAAGAGTACGAAGACTACCAGCTCCGCTGTAACTTCCCCATCGCCATGACCGTTGCTCCTGACCTATTTGACCCAGCACACGCCCTCTATTCACTTACCGTAGCAGACAAAGTACTGCGCGGGCCGACTGGAATGGCCACGCTCGATCCCAAAGATCTCAATTACCACCCTTACTACAACAACTCGGAGGACTCTACCAACTTCGCAACCAGCAAAGGCAGGAATTACCACCAAGGGCCCGAATGGCTCTGGCCCACGGGTTTCTTCCTCCGCGCCCTGCTCAAGTTCGATCTCATGCGTAGGAAGAGTCCGGTCGAGCGCACTGAGGCCTTCCAGCAGATTACGAGGAGGTTGAAAGGTGTCAAAGAAGCCATCACGAGCAGCCCATGGGCGGGCCTGGCGGAGTTGACGCAGAAGAACGGAGAGTTTTGTGCGGATTCGGTAAGTTTGCTCTCTTCAATTCTTTATATATTTTCTTTTTAGAACTACTACAAAAGGAAAACTTTTGCTAATTCACATCAAATTAGTGTCCAACACAAGCGTGGAGTGCCGGCTGTCTGATTGATTTATACCACGACGCGACACAGTATGATACATCGCAGCCGCTGAAGAAGTCAAATTAAAAATTTGATATGTTTGTTGAGCACTTAGCTCATCATCTAGATTATTGGTCGTTGGCTCAGACCATCGCTGGCTGGCAAATTTTGGGCCTTGCAAAGGCGTAACCCTTGAGAGAAATTTGGGATAGGTACTTTTGCTAGTAGTTGAGGTAGATGGTCAGTAAAGGAAACAGATAGAAAATGGGTAGGGGTTTATTGGGTCGGATTGGGTGGATATACCATACAGAACATAGCAATAAGAGAGAGTAATGACTTTTTTTGATAAACCAAATGCCATTCATATTCTGTATAATCTTCATGATCTCGTTGAAACACCAAAAGCCATATCCTTACAAATCCAAGTAGCCTGATATTTTGAGGATGACGTATGCAACTGCTATTCCCACTGCTGTTGGAATTGGTATTGCGTTGCGTAGCGTTGCGTTCAGGGGGCAATAGCTCGAAAAAGAAGGTTAATGCGCGGGAGGCCGGCGGAACCCCACACGGACAAACGAACTCTGCATCTCCATCCGTAATAACGCTTGCATAACCCCTCCAAATTTTTCAGAGGGGTTTGAACTTCTTCGGAGGGTTTCCAGACGGGAGGGGACGACTTTCAACATCGTCTTACGATTTTAATATGGGGGTTTCATGGGAGAGCGTTTTAGGCATCTGCTTTAATTCTGAGAATATATACATATAAAGAGGTCAAAGTGCAACTTGACGAGGGATTAAATGGAGGGAAAGAGGTCTTTTTGAGAGGTTTTGCTTGTTCTTAATACTTTTGTTCATTATTAGATATTCTGGATTTGAAAAAAAAGAGTAAAAAGGGATTTAAGATAGAGTGACAGAGAAAGAGCAGGAAAACACGAAATGGCTTCTCAACCACCACCTCTAACAACCCCCAAAATCATCAGCGGACACAAGGGTTCGTCTCTCCCTTCTCCATCTCTCTCTCCTAAACCAGAACCTAATACCCACCTCCATAGAACTCATCCCACAAGCCTCCTCCATCCTCGGTACCTCCTTCGCAACCGACCCGACCGTAACCTACATCCTGGGCGCGCTTTCTAAAGAGGAACAAGATGAATACCGGCCGCGGTTCTTCCAGGCGCTACTCCATGCCACAGTGATAAACGGTGGCACCTTTGAGCTTGCTGCGCGAGAAGGACCAGATGGGCGAGAGGAATGGGAGAGTTGTGGGATCTTGAGATATCCCGCTTCGGGGGGTGGGGGGTCTACGGGCTTGCAGAGCGACGAGCCCGTTGTTAAGGAGGGCTTCGCGGAGTTGGTGAAGTTGGCCGGGGAAATTGGGATACATGTTTGTTTTCTCTCTTCTTTTTACTTATTTCTTGTCGTCTATTCCTTGTTTTCTATCCGTTTCCTTTGCCCATTTGTGATCTATGGCTTTTCCTCGGTACGTAAAATAGCATATTAACCAACACTTCTTTTCTAGAGAAGCATGGTCGAAATTCCCACCTTCACTGCGCAGTACAAATCCATGGCCTTCACCGACCTGGAGCAGAAGTACTATTACATATTCTTCTTGGGCACACTCACTTCGGCACGCGGCAAGGGGTTGTGCTCGGCCATCGTACGGCGGTACCAAGATGTGGCCCGACAGACTGGATTGCCGATTTGGATAGAGGCTGGGACTGCGGACGCGTGGCGGCTCTATGGTAAATTGGGCTTTATCACGGTCGGGCAGTGGGCTGTAGGCAAGGGTGTGGTTGGAAAAAGCGGTTGGGAGAAGGGCAAAGAGGGAGAAGAGGGCGATGATGGGTTTATGAATTGGGGTATGGTTTGGTGGCCAGAGAAGGTAGAGAAAAAGTGAAGCTTTCTGTTAGTGAGCAATTAATATCATTGGTATCTGATATCTCCGAAGTAGAGATTTTATGCCCCTTTTTAAGCGAACGTCTTCCAAGCATTATCCGGCGCCAAGAGCAATAGCTACACGGTGAACCATTAGAAGAGATAATGTTCATCAGGTTGAAATCATTCTTAGTTTATTTGAAATTAATTTCACGTTTATGTCCATGATTTCATTAGCTTGATACGTGATATGCTAGAGTTGTGACTGAGAGCAGCTATGGTATAGCAGAAAACCGCGCGAATATCTAGGTTAAAACGCCCATGCTCAGTAAGCTATCTGTGCAAGATTCGTTACTGTAAAGGTAGGAGTACACAATTAAGCACTGTTTGGTCCATCTTCAGACGCGTCACTCTCAATCGCCATTTCTGCTGCCTCGCCGCTGGCCACATCATCCTCGATCTGCTCCATCCGACGTACAAATTCCTCTTGCAGTCTACATAACCAGCTTAGCAAGACCTTTCCTTCCATTGGTCCACTCTCTGCTTGTTTCAGAGTTTCACTCAAGCCCAGGACGAGTTTTCTCCTTCTTGCAAGGGCAAACGCCTTTGAAGATTTCTTCTTTGCCGCTGCCTGGGCTTCAAGAGTTCTAGAAACCTTCTCAGCAACATCGAGGACCTGTGGCGGGAAATTAATGACACGAGCAAGGGACAAGCCGTAATGCTCTTCTTTCATAAATCCTTCGCCGATCTTGTATAACATTGTCATAGTGTTTTCTTTGCTCATATCGACTGCTAGATGGAGGTTGACAACCCCAGGACGCTCGGACATGATTTGAGCTGGGAATATTAGCTTAAGAGAAGACGACAATCATCACGACTTACCAAGTTCTCGAAAGTGTGTTGCAAACCAAATTAAGGCCCTGCTCTGTACGAGAGCCTCGGCAATGCTTAAAGCAATTGCAAGGCCGTCGCGGCTACTTGTGCCTCTTCCAAGTTCATCAATAATAGTTAAGCTATTCTTGTCAATGTTTCTTAATACGACTATTAGCTCCCTGTACTGTTATAAAAACGAGAAGATCAGATGGTAGCCTTACCTAAGAATGAAGGCCGTTTCTCTCATCTCAGACGCGAATGTGGAAACATTTGCCTCGATGCTGTCATCCATAGATACTCGTGCAAAGAGTTGAGATATCATAGGAAAAGATGCATAAGATGCTGGAACAAAGCTGCCGACTTGCGCCATGACTGACATCAAGGCAATAGAACGAATATAAGTACTCTTTCCACTCATGTTGCAGCCGGTAATGATCTGAAGGCGCTTCTGCTGGCTTGCATATACATCGTTAGGAATGAACTTTTCTTGATGTACCTAAAATATTTTATAGGTCAATCTCACGAAGCATTTCTCAAAGTGGGTAACAACTGGCTACCTTTTCTCGCACTGGATGGCGACCAAATTTTATAGCAATACAGTCGGTGATCTCAGGTCTAACATAATCGCTGGTGGTAGCTAAATGACCAAATGATGCAAGCATGTCTAGCATGGCAATACTTTCGCAAATTTTGAAGAGACTCGGGATTTCCCCACGGACGTTGTTAATCAGTTCCTGGATTGTTTTGTCACTCATCAATATAACTTCCTGATGTGAGTCCTCGATCCTTTGATTGAGTTTCAACAGATGCAGTGTTTGGCATTCTATGTATCCCTTTTTCCTATAACAATTTATAAGCACATTCGGAAGTGCGCGTCCATTGAAACTCTTTTCAGACAATCGTAAGTAATAGCGTCGGGAATTATCATATCTAGTCTCGGCGTGCATTTTAAATTGCTCTTGATCTAAGGTTATTATATACTTCCAAGTACCATGATTAAAAGCTGTTGTACTTACGATTGATATCGGTGATATGCTGGTGCACATCTTCAGTTGCTTCTTTAAAGGTTTGGCGCGCAACATCTAGAAGCCCACTCACCCCAGCCTAGCGACGTGTCAGTGAGACTTAAAATAAGCTGTAGAGTGAGACAACCTTCACTGCATAGGTCCTCTGATTTCGTAAGTCAAGTGGACTCTTTTGGTAAGTAACGTCTTCATTAATAACGCTTGTGACGAATTCTATGGTGGCATCGACGTTACAAGGCCGGCAATTCTCTCTAATCATACTCAGAAGCTCCGAATGAGCACCAATGAGAGCTTCAAATACAGGTCGTACGGACTGTAAAAAGCTTTTCAACATTAGAATATTGTTGATAGACTGTTCGGCATATCTTATATCTGATTGCGTTGGGATGATGATCAACTGGAGGAAATATTAACGGGGGTATTAAAAAGAGCCCATTGAAAACAGGGGTAGCTACACTAGTAAGAAGTCTTTCAATGTCGTGAATGGACTTGAGAGCTGTGTACTAGTTCAGTGATAATATTTGTAACGTTTTGAACACCTTACCTAGTCTCGTTTGAAAGAACATGTCCTCTTCAGTGCTTAATTCTTCGACTGCATCGTATCTCTGTGAGAGGACAGATGGTTCTGTGGAAGGTTGCAAAATATTACTTCTGAGGAGACGTGCTCCCATTGGGGTTAAAGTCTCGTTCATCACTCCAAATAGACATTCCTTCGACTTCGAATTCTGTATATTTTGAATAAGCTCCAAAGACTGAATAGTCGAAAGATCAATCATCATCGAGCCCTCAGATGGTTGATACTTTATTCGAAGAGAATGGGCAGCGAAGGTAAGTGACATGCTATGGTCTATATATTTAAGGGCCTTAGAAGATGTGATATCAGATATATGTCGATGCCAAGAAATTTTTCGATTTGAACTTACCGCGGAAAAACAGCAGCTTGCGAAGTAATTCCCGCCAATTGCAACTTTAATTGCTTCGACATCTTCTTTAAATGAAAAATTTTGAATGTATTCGAGCCCGGCCAATTCTGACCAGTACTTGCGATCGACAGTGGCAATCCTAGCTCCTAAGATATTCTCCTCCACTACCTGATACATTTTTGATTTCTGATTTGGCGGCCCGGATGTCGACACAATGATGATCTCTGTGGGCTCAAAAACCTGCAGCTTGTTAAGAGTCCTAGCATAAAATTGGTTGTCACATATTTGGCTTAGAACTGCTTCTCCAGTTGAGATGTTCACAAATGCCAGTCCAACTGTTGGAGTAATTCCTCTGCCTTCACTTATGGCGCAGATAATCTGTTGGAACTCACCGCCACCTAAGGTGGAGCCAGCACGGGAGCGCCGACCATTACTTGGGTGTCCAGTACTTGGGCGAGTAGTTGGTTGGCGGCTGGTAATAGGAAGCTGGGAAGTTGATGTGGTATAGCCGTTCTGGTATGAGGTGGACCCATAGCTGTACGATGTTGACGGCCTTGAGGTAGCCATTTCCAGATTGGATATTGAGGATAAATTAGTTAATGTATTTGTTTCAGTGAATCCAGCAACTCTCTGTTAATGATAGCGGTAAATAATGGGAGATTGCAACGAACAATGAATCTCCGTGCTGGATTGAAGTTGGAATATGACAAGCAAATGAGGAAAGTACCTCCACCAACAGCAAAAAATCACGTGGGAATACATCAAGAGGCCGTGTTGCACCAGTCACTCTGCTCGAATGGGAAAACTTCGGATATACAGCATGTTAGATATGTTAACTTAACGGGACCCAGTGTGAAGGCGAGTAGAGAATGTTCTAAGCTAACTCCAGTCACACTTGAGGCATCGGATTATTTCTACTGATCGGTAAACATATCTTCTCTTATATGCCCTTATTTTTATTTTCAAAACTTGAATTTTATTTGTTTTGAGCTATTTTTACAAACTTTATTTTACTTTTACGAGTAGTTATATTCTAGTATATTTTAGGGACTTTGGGTTCGGGCAGCTCTGGTAACGAGAAAGGCTGTTGGCCGAGGGCGCACGGGGCACCAAGGCTGAGAAATTCTGACGAAATTATTTTCAAGAATTTTGCGCCTTGCAGAACCTGCGATTCACATGGTATTCCACGAGTTCTCAGAATCCCAATATCAGATTGCCTGTTAGGGTACTTCCGAAAGAATTTTACTAATTGAAACTCCTCTTTACCATCGAAACTTCTACTATGACGACGGTACTTCCACCACCTAGCAAACGGCAACGGACCGAGGCAGCAGAGCGAGCAAGGGCACAACAGGACATTGAGGAGGTTCCTAGTGATGCGGGCAGTCTTAGATTGCAGTTTTTTGACGAAACTACCGGGTTGCCCATCGGTCAAGGGCCTGTTCTTGTCCCAGTCGCAGACGCAAACCCCAAGAACCTCGAACTTCTCTTGAATACTTTGCAAGGACATGTGAGAAACAATACCAGTCTGAGCAAGACCAGTGGTATGGACGTAACATATTAATCTGTTTATTAGGACTCATCCGAATACATCCCATATCGATTTACCCTTCCTGTTTCCAACAAGAATAAGTCCGAAGAGACCACGACCGCCTTCCCTACCAACATATGGAAGACATTAATCAATCCCGGGTTGATTAGCACAGAAGAAGTTCAAAATATTTCTGCAGCACCTCAAGCTGTGTTTAGAGTCCAGGCGGTTTCTAGGTGTGCTTCAACCATTCCCGGTCATGGAGAAGCAATTCTCGCAACACAGTTTTCTCCCAGATCGTCTTCACGGATGGCCAGTGGTAGTGGAGATAATACAGCTAGAATATGGGACTGTGATACAGGAACACCTGTACATACACTAAAGGGCCACACAAGTTGGGTACTGGCAGTCAGTTGGTCACCGGACGATTCGAAGATAGCGACGGGAAGCATGGATAATACAGTACGGATGTGGGATCCCAAAACTGGTACACAGTTAGGAAGCCCAATGAAGGGTCACACGAAATGGGTAACGAGTTTGGCGTGGGAACCATACCATACACAGACTTTAGGAAAGCCAAGATTGGCATCTGCGTCTAAGGATGCTACTGTTAGGATATGGTCAACCAACCAACAAACTATTGAATTAGTATTGAGCGGGCACAAAGGGTCGGTATCTTGTGTTAAATGGGGGGGGATGGAATTGATATATACTTCATCGCATGATAAAACTATTAAGGTGTGGAATTCGAAAGATGGCACGCTTGCACACTCACTGAATGCGCATGCTCATTGGGTCAACCACCTAGCGCTCTCTACAGATTTCGTTATTCGGACAGCCTATTATGACCACACTGGTCAGGTCCCAGATACTGAAGAGAAGAAAATTGCGAAAGCTAATGAGAGATTTCTAAAAGCAGCTACGATACAAGGAGAAGTCGTCGAGAGACTAGTGTCCGCAAGTGACGATTTTACTATGTATCTATGGGAACCTTCGAAGGGAACGAA
This sequence comes from Haplographium delicatum, assembly GCA_037952705.1. Taxonomy (NCBI): domain Eukaryota; kingdom Fungi; phylum Ascomycota; class Leotiomycetes; order Helotiales; family Hyaloscyphaceae; genus Haplographium; species Haplographium delicatum. Next base: position 42,338 of record JAPZPC010000227.1, read on the forward strand.
GCCGGTCGCAAGAATGCTTGGCCATCAGAAACAAGTCAACCATGTCACATTCTCACCTGATGGACTGCTCATTGCTTCTTGCGGATTTGATAATCATGTTAAAATCTGGAATGCAAGAGATGGGAAGTTCATTAACACATTGAGAGGACATGTCGCGCCAGTATACCAGTGTGCCTTCAGTCCAGACTCACGGTTATTAATAAGCGGAAGCAAAGACACGACGTTGAAACTCTGGGATATGCGAACACATAAATTATCTGTGGGTATGTGACATTTTCGAGATAAGATATCTTCTTTCCTTCTTTGATCTTTGAACAAATATATTGACTCGTTTAGATCTTCCTGGACATAAGGACGAAGTTTATGCGGTGGATTGGAGCCCAGACGGACAAAAGGTTGGAAGTGGAGGCAAAGATAAAGCTATCCGTGTTTGGAGGCATTGATTTGTTACTAAAATGGTTAAGAAGATTCTTTGTTCGAGCACATAAATGCATTCAACGATCATGTGGCGCAATAATGACAGGCAAGGAAGATAGAATCGCAAAAGATTAATCAAAGATTCGAAGCAAGCATACCCCTCGTGTCCTCTTCACTTAATGCAGTGCATGCGATAGTCGAGGAGCAATAAATTATTCCTCTATTTTCCCTTTTATCAACAGTATATAAAAGGAAGAGTAACTAGAACCACCCAGCCAACTGGAGGCAGCCGAGGTACTAGAGACAGTAAGAGGTGTCAACGCCGCTAATCATCGCAATTGCAGTAGAGCAAAAAAAGGGAAATCAAAGATCGAGATATTAAAAATCTTTTGCGATCAATAAATCTCATGTAGAAATCTGCGAGGATTGTTTAATCGCTGGCCCGATCACGAAAGATTAAGGGGAGAGGAAAGAATAAAGTTCACAATATTCGCTACCCCAGAATCGCCACATGCGCCACGTACTACCGTACTGGACGCCAATTACGGGTAAGGTTGCGTTGGAACTTGGCGTAGTGCCCTGCAAGGCGGCTGCACAATTATTGGCGATCCAACGGCGTCAAGATTCTTCATCGGCGAGATACACTTTTGGCGAAGATTTTTTCAGAACCACCGGGTGCGATGGCTCACTCCAATCATCATCATGGTCTTTTCTTGTATTATTATCTCGTTGCTTCTTATAGCTCCCAAGGGGCTTACGTTTTATCAGCCGCCAGCCGCGATTCAGATATATATATATATGACTACGCTATCCATAAAGTTGACTGCATTTCCACCAAAGTGAAACCATTTTCCATGCCTCGACGGCTTTCTTTACTTTCTTAACATGAATTCATCAAGGGACGAAAAAGATGAATGGCGATATAACTATCGCCAACGCTGCTGAACCCAAGCTTTTATTTTACGCGTCTAGAGAACCTGAGACGGTTATGATGCTGCCCACGAGCCTCAACCGTCGGTATACTTTCACAACAGCTTTTGCATTGGGAACCATCTGGTTCTGGATAGCATTGAATCGAACATACAATCTGCCCAACCGTATTTCATGGCATATCAATGCAAATCGGCCACTTTCAAGGCCAACCGCCGAACTCGTTGACTTGTTCGACTTCCCACCTCTCGAATCCGAGGCTGTCCAGAGAATTTGCAGCAACACACAATGGAACGAAAATCTGGTATTCACCTGCGACGGACCGGTTGGAGGAGTTGGAAACTTACGGAATACAATTCTCAACTGCGTACGATACGCCATCTCGGCTGGCGCAAGTCTGGTGGTTCCCAAAATCGTGGTGCGAAACCCTTCAGATATTTCGCATATCAGGACGGGGGTGACGACGGATATGTCTTATATGTTCGATACCCAACATTTCTACGACTCGATCCGACTTTCCTGTCCGCGCCTGAAAATCCACGAAACCAGGGAGCATATCAAAAATTTCGAGAATGCTCAAAAAGCTGGTTCGCTTCTGCCAGAAAGTCTCGTGAAGGAACTCCCGGGCACACTCAAACCCCTTCCAGATCCTGCAGCCTGGAGCGGCCTATTCTACACATGGCTCATAGAACATTCTGATACCAATACCACGGGGCCAGTAATCGTCGACCTCGAGCGATCCTATCTCCAATATCCCATATACTCCGACGGCGAAGACTTTGCCATCTCTTTTGGCAATGTCCTTAAGTTCCGGTCTGATGTTCGTCTCCTCGCTACTAAAGCACTCAAAAATTTGACAAAATCTTACTCACTCAATGTCAATCTAACCTACAACACGCTCCCAAACGCCTTCTTCGGAGCACATCTCCGCACTGAAAAAGACGCCAGTGATGCCTGGCCGGCTGACGGATTTGTCTACTCTAAGTATGAGACACAATCGCGGCTTTACTTAGAACAGGCATCGCTCTGGGACCCAGCTGTCATATATGTTGCATCGGGCAATCTCTCAGAAATCGGAAGATTTTCAATCGATGCTACCAACTCGCCAAAGCGTTTCAACGTGACCACGAAATTCGACCTGTTAAGTAAAGAGGACGTATCACAGTTAGAGAAACTGGCATGGGACCAACAAGGTCTCGTGGACTTTATGATTATGCTGAAAGCGACCGATTTTGCGGGCATTGCACACTCGAGTTTTGCATGGAGTATAGCATTGAAGAGACATATGTGGGCGCAAAAGCGGGACCATTTGGATGGGCCGCAAATGCTCAGTGATGAGTTGAGTCAAATCTATGGGGAACCGCGAGGATATCCGGAGTATGCTACGAGTCTGTGGCCTTAAGGTGATGCAGAATTTCTGTTGCGAGCCATGTACATTTGAACCGTTCCTCAAAACCTTTCGAAAGGCTCTCCAAGGGCTAACATATTGCGCATACCTGTGGATTAAATGCAGAGAATGCGCTTGATTGGAGTTGCGAAGACCGAATTATTGGAGACCAATACTTATCGAAAAGACAGCAATGGTTAATATAATAGATGAGCAAAATCATAGACCTGCACGATTAAAGTCGTTACCTCTGGCGTCGAACTATCGGCAAACGAAGAAAGAAGCTTGCTGTAATTAAATCCGGTCAGGATGTGTTTTCATGCCAGTATTACGCGGGCTTCACTGGTGGTTGCCAAGACGCACGCCCCAGTATATTTGCGGGGCTAGTCTCTTTGCAATAATACGAAGTAGAGCTTACAGATACTGGCGAAAAAAACGGCCCGACCGATCAAAAGACTGTGATGGCTTCAAAATTGACTACATTGGGATACGGAGTGCTTTATGTTGTATTCGGGCCATCAGGCCAAAATGGGAATCCAAGGACCGCACTTGTCGAAATTAGGGATCGCAGACGCGAGAGTTATTGATTTCTGTTCGTGGAGCAAATCAGTGCGCAAAGCCCTTGTTTTGTATTGAATATGGCTGAAAATGGCAAAGGTCCATTGGTCTTAGAAGCCCAGCTAGAAGTTCAGCGGACAAGGGTAGCCATTTAAGGTATTACCTGTTTGGGTTCTGCTCCGGTAGGGTCCAAATCTCCGAACCCAATGTAACGGTCGGCACATTTCTGCGCTTACAGTACAGTATGTATAGATAATTATCTGCTCTTTTTCGCATGTCAAAGAATATGTCTGGAAACTCTCCAATTATACAGGCCTACATATCTCTCGACGCATAAGAAAGAGAGAATGAGTCCTCGGTTGTGGAGGATCATCATCTTCCTCTTGCAATTCCTTGCAATTCCCTCTTATGTTCGCGGACACCACAATGGCCCCGAAAAAACTTCGAAATTCCTCGAAATCAACGATCATGGCTCAGAATACACGACTCCCACGCATGGCCAATTACTCAAAAGAGCTATCCCAGTACTGTCATATTTATCACCAGGCAGTGGATTGAGTTACGGTGGCCAGACAGTTACTATAACGGGCTCAGGTCTCACTGGAGTAACGTCTGTGGTGTTTGGTTCACTCGCTGGCACTGGTTTGACCATCATCAGCGATGTTCAGATAACAGTTATATCACCAGCCCTTTCTGCCGGTAGTCACCCTGTCGTTGCAACAAGTTCTAAAAGTACTAGTAATGCACTTTCATACATATCTATAGCGCCTCTAAGTTTAGCACAAATCTCTCCGAGTTCAGGACTTACTGGTACCGCTTTTACGTTGACCGGCACAAGTTTCTCTACATTACTTTATGTACTAATTGGTCAAGTCTCTGGGGATAATCTTACTGTGGTCAATGACACTGAAATCACCGGAACGATACCCTCCTCCCTCACTCCAGGCAGCTATTATGTGATGGTAGCAAACCAAGTGAACTCCGTAACTGGGCCGATATTTACAGTTTTACCACCTGCGCTTCCGTCTCTGGAACAAGTCTCCCCAAGCAAAGGAGTTGCCGGTACCATTGTTACGTTGATCGGCACGGCTTTGACCACAACAACCGGTGTAACAATTGGCCCAAACCCTTTGACTGGTATTACTGTGGTCAAGGACACTCAAGTCACTGCGACGATACCTTCCATTGCTCCAGGTACATATCTTGTAACTATAACAACTGAAGGGGGTTTCACCACTGGGGTGCCATTTACAGTTGTAGTGCAGCCAACTGTGACATCTATCTCCCCGAGCATAGGAATAGAGGCCTCTATAGTTAGGTTGATCGGCACGGGTTTCCTCGAAACTACGAGTGTTGAAATTGGTGGAGTTGTCGCAACAGGTTTTACTGTTGTCAGTGACACTACTTTGATGGTAGTAATGCCTATCCTCAATCCAGGCACATATCCTGTGACGGTGACAACCACAGGGGGTACCGCCGCTGGAGTGACATTTACAGTTATACCGCAACCAACCGTGACATCTATCTCCCCGATATCAGGGATACCTGGCACTGAAGTTACGTTGACCGGCACGGGTTTCACTGGAACTACGAGTGTGACAATTGGTGGAGTTCTCGCAACAGGTTTTACTGTTATCAGTGACACTACTTTGACTGCAATAGTACCTACCCTCAATCCAGGTACATATCCTGTGGAATTGACAGCCCCAGGGGTAGCTATCATTGCAGTGACATTTACAGTTATACCGCCGCCAACTGTGTTAGCTGTCTCTCCGATATCAGGGCCACCTGGCACTGTAGTTACGTTGTCCGGCACAGGTTTCACTGGAGCTACTACTGTGAGAATTGGTGGAGTTTCCGCGACAGATTTTGATGTGGACAGTGACACTCAAATAACTGTGATGGTGCCTTCCCTTAGTCCAGGTATATATCCTATAACGGTAACAACTGCGGGAGGCACCTCCGCCGCTACTATAACATTTACAGTTATACCGCCGCCACCAACTGTGACAGTTATCACTCCGAGATCAGGGCAACCTGGCACTGTAATTACGTTATCCGGCACGAACTTCAATGGAGCTCCTATGGTAGCAATTGGTGGCGTTCTCGCGACGAATGTTGTTGTGTTCCTTGACCGTCAAATAACTGCGACAGTGCCTTCCCTTGATTCAGGTACATATCCTATAACGGTAACAACTGCGGGAGGCACCTCCGCCGATACAGTGACATTTACAGTTATACTGCCGCCAACTGTGGCAGCTGTCTCTCCGATATCAGGGCCACCTGGCACTGTAGTTACGTTGTCCGGCACGGGTTTCATGGAAACTACTATTGTGGCAATTGGTGGAGTTCCCGCGACGAATGTTTTTGTGTTCGGTGACACTCAAATAACTGCGATAGTGCCTTCCCTTGATCCAGGTACATATCCTATAACGGTAACAAATGTAGTAGGCACCTCTGCCGCTACTATAACATTTACAGTTATACCGCCGCCACCAACTGTGACAGCTGTCTCTCCGGTGTCAGGGCCACCTGGCACTGTAATTACGTTGTCCGGCACGAATTTCGATGGAGCTACTATTGTGGCAATTGGTGGAGTTCCCGCGACGAATGTTGTTGTGTTCGGTGACAGTCAAATAACTGCGACAGTGCCTTCCCTTGATCCAGGTACATATCCTATAACGGTAACAAATGCAGTAGGCACCTCTGCCGCTACTATAACATTTACAGTTATACCGCCGCCACCAACTGTGACAGCTGTCTCTCCGATGTCAGGGCCACCTGGCACTGTATTTACGTTGTCCGGCACGAATTTCGATGGAGCTATTATTGTGACATTTCTTGGAGCTCGCGCGACGAACGTTGTTGTGGTCAGTGATACTCAAATAACTGCGACGGTACCTTCCCTTCCTGTAGGTACATATCCTTTATTGGTAACAACTGCGGGAGGCGCCGCTGGAGTGTCATTTGCAGTTACACCGCCGCCAACTTTGATAGCTATCCTTCCGTTATCAGGACCGCCTGGCACTACATTTACATTGGTCGGCATGGATTTCACTGGAGTTTCGAGTGTGACAATTGGTGGAGTTCCCGTGACAGATTTTACTGTGACCAGTGAAGATACGACATTGACTGGGAGTGTACCTACTTCTCTTAGTCCAGGCACATATTCTGTAGCCGTAACGAACGCAGAGGGCACTGTCACTGGGGTGGATTTTACGGTTGAGCCAACTACAACGTCAACCAGTTCGACGCTTTCAACTTCCTCGTCTAGTTCGACTAGTTCAACTTCGTCACAAACTTCAAGCACTACTTCGTCAAATACGACTTCATCAAGTACAGCTAGTTCAACTTCGTCGCCGACTTCTTCAAGCACTACCTCGTCAAATACAACTTCATCAAGTACAACTTTGTCAAGCACAACTCTGTTAAATACAACTTTGTCGACTACAACTTCGTCGACTACTGCTTTATCGACTACGACCTCGTCAAGCATAACTTCTGCAAGCACAACTTCATCAGGTTGTGGTCAAGGACTTCGCCGACGAGCAAAACCTCGTCAAGCACAACCTCATTAAGCATAGTTTTGTCAACACAACTCCATTAAGTCCTACTCAATCAAGCACAGCTTTCGTCAAAAATATTGCTTAGAGTTTATGCACTACTTGTTGTATACACGCTCTTAAAGAACATAAACAGCTTGGATATAACGATCGAGTCCTAGACTCACCAATTACGGTGCGTAAAGCTAATTTTGGGGGCTATACAGCGGGAGGAGCCTAGTATGAATAAATGTAAATGAAGACTGGTTTCTAAGCAGTAAGGACTGCTATTTGTCTTAAGCATGAAGCCCCTACATAATTTGTAATTGATATTCTTATAGAGGTCTCGTGCCTTCCAAGACCTCAAAGAGATTCATGACGTCTATTATGTGATTTACTGATCGTTGTTCTGAGCAACTTTCACCTTACTAAAGAAAGCTTCTATTTTCTCGATGTCGGTGATTAGACTCTTGTTTTTAATAATATCTTTTGTAGAATTTCTCAAAATTATAATTAATAGCATAGTTTGTTGTTAAGCTAGCAAAGAGGATACAATTTGCAAAAGCTTCAAAAGATGCCCTGCTTAATACATTCTTTAGTACTACATAGC
>JAPZPC010000228.1:0-49353 GCA_037952705.1 Haplographium delicatum
ATTTACTACTATTCTTTATTCTTTATATTAATATAAATTCTTAGTATTATTAGGAATACTTAATATTATTACTACTTGCGGCAATTTAAGCAAATATAATAAACATAAATAGACAATAGGGGAAACACCTTGCTAAAAAAAACCAATAACCAAATTACTACCAGAAACGCTCTATATACAGAAGCTTGAGGGCAAGCTCTGATTTTAAGAAAGGGAGATATAACGATAGAATATTCTCCTAAGTCGCTTAAAGAGGTTACGTGACTCTGTTAAGCCCTTTGTTAGAACTAAGTCTTAAGCATAATTGTTTTAGAACCGTTTCGGAAGCTAATTGCTCCGGAGCCTAAGCAATAGATATATAGGAACTACACTATACCTAAGAGTTGTTCTATACCTTAGTTTTTCCTTTATACCAGACCTATAATTGATCCCAATTAGCCTCCGATATTGTACTCCTATATACCTCTACGGAGCCTGTGATCTTTTGTGTCGTTACAAAGCCTTGCCGACCCTTGCCTCTTTACCTACGCGGAGAAGGGTATTATGCTCCTAGTTTATATAGATAATATTACTATAGCCGCTAAGGATATTCTTTCCCTAACTTAGTTCTATAGCTAATTCCGCTAACGATTTAATACCAAGGACCTAGGGGAGATCTCTAAGATCCTTAGTATACGTATAACAAGAAATTAACGCTAAAGGGAATTGTTTATAGACTAAGAGCAGTATCTAGAAAAGGTTCTCTAATAGCTTAGACTTCTAGTTAAGTTCTCCTTAGTTACAAAGCCAAGACCTACTCTAGTATCTAGGAGATACAAGAAGCTTAAGCTAGCTAAAGAAGATAAAGAGAGAGGAGATAAGACTAAATATTAAAGAGCAATTAGTAGTATTATATATACTATAGTCTACTCCTGTCTAGATATCTTCTTCTATATTAGGCAACTTAGCTAACAACTCGTAGACTCTATAGCTCGGCACAAGAGAGCTATAAAAGAGCTAGGCAGATACCTACAATTAACAATTAAGCAAAAGATTAAATATAGACTATCTAGAAATAAACATAGCTCTACTAACAAAGCATATCTTAGAGTACTAAAACAAGATATACTATTACTTTACTCTAATACTAATTAGGCAAATATAAAAGATTAAAAGAGTATCTCCGGGTATATAGTAATACTGTTTAATAGACCTATAGTCTATAGAAGCAGAAAACAACGCTTAGTTGTAATATTAAGTTATAAGTCTAAATATATTAGAATATTAATATACTATAAGTAAGGCTAATAGATTATACAAATCCTAAGAGACATAGGGTTTCTAGTATATATTAGAGACAATCCCTTAATAGTTAAGATAAGAGTAGATAATCAAAGAGCTATTATACTTACTCTTAACCTATATCTTTATAAAAGGTTAAAGTATATTAATATTAGCTACTACTATATACAAGACCTTAAGGAGCAAAAGAAAATCAAGGTTAACTATATACTAACAATAGTAATAGTAGCTAATAGATTTACTAAGCTACTAGAACGTATTACCTTTGAGAAGTTTAAGGACATGCTTAGGCTAGTTAATACCTCTAGGGGACAGAGAACTAGTAGGAGCTGTTTTTAATTCGACTATAGATTAAGTAGAAGCTTTGACTAAGGAAATAATAGTACTAACAGTTGTAAGAGCTAAGTAGGAGTATTAAAGAATATAATATCTTGTATAACACCTGTTAGGAGTCACATGACTTAGGGGTTATCTAAGGTTAGCTTTATGCTACAGCAACGGAGGAACGTAGTCCCGTCGGACCTATATATTGTAGTTAGAGTAGTCGTAGATCTATTATACTCTATCCAATCTGTTATTCTAACACTCTACCCTTGACGGTGTATCCGCCCACCTCGTAATAGCATTGTTATATTGCTTTTATGTTTTCTACTAGTTAAAACTATATACTAATTAGCTTAGGATCTTTGTATAAGGCCTTTAAGAAATTATAAACATAATTAAAACATATCTTAAAGGCTAGTTGTTGTTATACAAATCAATGCGCCTAGAGCTTGCTAATACGTTTTCCTCCCTACGATTTAATAACAAAATTTACTATATCTTCTATACTAGCTAGCCGGGGCGCAAACCTTCTTATATCTATATTAAGTATATTCTGAATAATAACTTCCTCCTCTAACTTAGACAATTTAATATTTCCTAGCTAGTGCTCGTAAAGGGGAAAGTAGCTGTTTATTCTAAGTTAAAGTAATAATTTAGGAACTTTATAGATTTTTGCTATAGCTTAATAGCTTAACTTTTTAGATATATAAATAGCTTCGATAGCTAAGATAATTCGTGCTTCTTAGGTTTGAATTTCCATTAGTAGTCGTTAAGAAAACGCGTATTAAAGTTAGTAGGTAATAAAGTAGGGAAAAGTGCGCAGGGTCCTAATATGCGCAGGGTCCTGATAAACCACGTTATATTTAGTCGTATAACAATTGATTTAGCCTTTTATTTCCCAGCTTGAAAGCAGCTTATTGATTGACCTAGTATTCCACGATGGTGATTAGAGAGTGATACCGTTTCTTCATAATACTTGGACGAACATAGAAGAGTAGGAGGTATCACAATCTTCCGGAGGCTTACAGTAGCTACAGTAATTCCTGCATGTCTCTTACGCAGCGATGGTTGCATGCAGGTGGTCCTCCTTCGAGTATGGTTTGCTAAACTCATATGAACAAAAGATGCGTTCAACAAGAAAGGTGTCAAATACCTCGAGGACGATGTATTGCTCCGAAATTGCCTGTTCAGGGACGACTTCGATGGGCAAAACAATCGCGGGAGGGGAGGGTTCTCTAGATAGTAACCCCTTAAGAGATAATTGCTAATTTGATATTAACAAACCGAAACAGTTGTTTAACATAACTGTAAAATACCCTGGGGGTGGGGCTGCATTCGCTTGATGGGGGTTTGAGTGAGGATTTCTGTCGATTCGTCGGAAGGTGCCTAGATATCGCCAAGTCAGCGGCGGAGCAGAAAACCGGGTTATGGGGCTGAGAAACTACCGGCTGAGAGTTGACCTGGACATTTTCCAATTGGAAATTGCCATTATATTTTGCCAGGATGACGATGAAGGGAACGACGAGCGGCATAAACGTAATCAACGAGATCGTAGTAGTGACGTAGGATCTGATGATGATCGACATCATGGCCGTGAGAACACAGCAGAGAATACAGACGGCGAAAAAGTGATCCATTGTGTGAAAACTGGTCTAGTCTAGACCAGATGAGCAATGATTAAGGAGAGCAATATCAAACAGGAAGCTTTAGTCTAGTCGCGGCCGAATATAATGTGTAGAGGGACAGAGGGTTGACGAATAGTACAAATCGCAACGCGGGGGGTTTAAAGATGAGCGGAACCAAGTCGCGACAAGACCAAGTCATGTGGCACACACGGGAGTCGTGAGAAAACAAAAGTTATGTGCATTTATTTCAAATTTCATTCCCGGATATGAAGTGGTATTATTGCCATTATGTTTAACTTAAGATCCCCTGCGCGATGCTGAATAATAATTCTTAAACCTGCGTGATCTCCTAACAATTATCTAAAAAATGTTTAAATTCATATACACGGTCGGTGTAGGTGAGAAAAAGCTCCAAATATGTTTGGAGTGAGAGCAATGGTAAGCCACGAAGTTGCTGCTTGATGAAAGGAAGATTGTTGGCCAGCCAAGCCATATCAGGTTGATCAACTTCCACCGCCGATGCCTCGTAGAGGCGCATCCCAAACACGAAGGAATCCAGATCGTGACCGTGTACGCCCAGAAAAAATGCGTAGCAGATCATTTTAATAAACTCCGGGAAGCTGCCCCGCCAGTAGTACCGGGCAGTGAATTCTTGTTGGGCAAGTACCACTACATCGGATAACTTTTGGCGCTGGTAAATAAGATTAGATGACATTATTGGATAAGGGACCGAGGAACTGACCTTTGCAACTTGAAGATGAACGGATGTGGATGATCTTTTCTTTGGCCGTAAGAGAGATGACACAAAATTCTGAATCTTGTTGATGGTCGAATCCTGAGATGAGATGTGTCAGTGAACAAGTGTTTAAATCGAAATGATTACTTACATTGTTCAATACCTCGATATCATAGTCGCTGTCAGCCATGGTTGCGCCGGTATATTATGATTCATCCGGCACCCTGCTTGCTCGATGTGACCTGGGGTTGGCTAAATGCATATAAAGAGTAGCAGGTTGATCCGGATAGTGAGTGGCAACGACCGGCCGGCCCTATGTGAGGATGTGATAGGATATGAACCACAGACGGTTGGTTCTAATAAAGAATGGCAAGTTGATCGGAGAGGATTTGAGGTTGTGGCCAGTATGAATATGCTCAGAGTGAGAGAAGATATGAGCAAATAGATGGTTGATTTAGATAGAGGTTGGCAACTTGATTGGGATGATTTGAGCCAAGAGGTAGGAATGCGAGGCGGGAGATTCGAAGCAGGGCAAAAAGCCACCGATTAGAAGTAAAACGTAGAGAAGGGAAAACGAACCAGAAAACGGCTGGTTCGATGACATGTAGATTCAAATATATGGCCTCTCGGCCAGCTGTTGGAAGAACCTCTTACAGATCTTGGCAAGGAAGACTGAGATCTGGTCCAAGTCAGAGCATACAAGTGACTGTTGAAATTCCCTGGCTCTATCTATCCAGATCCGGCGGCCTTTTCCACGCACCTTCCAACTAAGCATGGCGTAGAAGCTGAGCAGCAGCAACTTGAACGGGCCGCTCCCGACGGTGTGATAGTCACAGACTGCCAAGCGGCGCAAGTATAGCTCCCTAATATAGTATATAGAATAAACAGTTAGAGCAGACACTTATATATTGCGCAGGGTCATATCTAAGAAAGTTGGCTAATAGCCTAACACTAATCATGCTACATGTCCTGCCTATATCTGGACACCCCCGTATTGAAAATAATTGCAAATCAACTCTACTGTGGCCCTGTCCTCGATTTCCTTAAGATTGACGGTTTGCCAAGCCTTGAGCATATCTCGAATATCCTCTTCGTAAAGCCCGTCAAATGAAATTTTCCCAGTATATAGCTCCCATACACTCAGGCCTAGGGAATTGAGGTCACTGGTCTCGACGAGGAAGGATTTCAAGACTGAGACCGCGCCAGCATCGGAGCGGCGAACTATAGTTAGTTTTTGCAGCCCTGTTCCACTTATTTGAATCGTCCTGTAGCCATCAAGCCTCGGCAAAGTCGCAAAGACGAACCTTGCCATTCGAATAGCAGAGCATATTGGCTGGCTTAATATCACTATGACAATCCCTTGACCGTGGAGAGCTAGTACACACGATATCATGCTCTGGACTAAGTTCACAGGCTAACTAGTAGCAACTGCGATCCTCAGAAGTGGCGTCTCGAGTGCCATAGTGAATCCCCGCATAACGCTATCTTGTAAGAACCAGATAAATCGTTCACACACGCGGGCAGCACAGTCCCCGCTGCAATCATCATATCTGACTCGTATTGGGTAACATGGAATTTATAGACCATCTGGCCGTTCTTAAACATATAAATCTCAGCATGGTCATTGTAAGCAAAATGCCGGCTTTCACATAGATTAATAACCAAGCGTGACGCTACGTCTGGTAACATGATAACCTGTTCTATAAAATTCTACCTAGAGTCACATAATCCACTATTTTATGCTTAGGTAGACTTCTAGACAATTATTCTCAAAATATTTAAGATCCTTATCTATAATTTTATTCTCGCTAAGGTCACCTGCATATACCGAAGCGCGGGTGGACGTCCACTTGACCTACCACCCTTGACATGTGCGGGGTAAAACTAGCGATGGCTCGCTAATACCAAAGACTTGAGATATAAGTCGAGCAAAGAGGAATGATCCTTCTTGCATGTATGTCTGGTAAATATATCCAGAAAGCCTCAAGCACATGTGATTATAGTCGCCATACTCGTTATGAGCGGTTTGCATCAGACCATCCTGCAGAAAGCAGGCAGTAGCAGTCGACTTAAGGCCTGCGACTCATGTCGTTACAGACACATTCGATGCGAGTTCGACGGTTCTGGAGCCTGTGTCTGTTGCCAGGTCTATGATTTGGAATGCAGCTTCGGCAAACGCAAGGATGAGATCTGTAATGGCCGCCGACGACAAAAAGCCAGCAGAAGGGTCAGGACTGGTTTTGTCCCCATGACTATATCCATGGCAGAGCCCAGGCAGACAGAGCCTGCGCAAACAGCGGATGGCTACCTCTCAGACAACATAACCTCACCATATCAGCAGATGTTGGTAGCGTCTTCGGTAAACAAATTATTAGATGCCCCCGAATCTCAACATGCGACTAGCCCGGGTGATACCCATTCTGACGAGTCGGCCATGTTGATGTTCAGTCATTGGAGAGACTGCAACATTTTCAATCGTGCTAGGGTTATCGCAAGTTCTGAGTCTGAGGCTCCCACTGCTGCAGACGATCCATCAGCAAGCAAATATACGGCATCCTACACGGTTTCGCCCAACACAAGGGCAGTCACAGATCTATCAGCGCTGTCTATAGAGTCGATAGTGGACCCCACGGCATTGTCAGCACATATCCATGATATAGCATCTTCTGATAGAGGCTCGGCTGCAAGTATTAATTCAACGACCAATACAGAATTTGATCAATTCTGTAAAGCAATGGTTATTCCGTTTATCATTGATCCCACATCTTTTGACGGGCCACGGTCTACGTTATTAGACATTTGTTTGAAAATGGCTGACGAGAACACGACTGATCTGACCAAGGACAAGCTAGTGGGAATCCTCTGCGTTGAGTTGAACAGCGCTGTCATAAGGGATGATACAACGTGTTTGGCGTTGTTGCTCGTATCTATGCAAACTCGGGCAGCCCCTGTTGCATCGTTGATATCCCAGATATGTCTGACATATGTGTTGTCTCTGGAGTCAAATTCTTCATCGGCTACGTCTTCTTCTTACAACAAACTTTTGGCCAAAGTGATTGTTGCCGATGGATGGAACGCATTAGCTCAGAACTCAAAGCCGTCAATCCCTCGGTCATTACATCCTCCAAATCCATTTTCAACCAAGAGTGAAGAGTACATGCATCACTTATACGGTCTATCCTGCTTGCTGGTTCGAATAATGCTATTTAACTACACAACAACCAACGAAGAGCGGTTCAGGGTCGAATACGAGCTCTGGCTTTTCCCGGTGGCACTCTCACAGAAGTACATGTGGATTTCGCCTGCCTTCGCCAGTGTGGACTCCAATACTCTGCATATCTGCTTTTGGACACTGATACTGCTATATTATATTCCTCACATTGGACGGCCTTACATGGGCCTCGATCCGTCAATGGGTCTTCTACTTCCTCTACAGCATTTTGGCAGCAACATAATGGTCGTGATGTTTGAATTTAGAGAGACACTGTGGAACTGGCAGCCGGCTCAAGCGGCTCTCCGGTTATGTATAGAGAATCTTTGTGATCTGGAAATAAAGTACGAGAGCGATGAGGTCGTTAGTGTTCTTAAGGAATTTGTTAGACTGGCGAAGGCTCCTAATGTGTTTCCATATTTTTCTGCAAATAAGGAGCTATTGCCGCTGATAACAAAGGCAGAGCAGTTTGAGAGGCCGGTCGTTCCACGTAAATATGACAAGGCGACAGTGGTGTGGATGTTTCGAGACCTACGAGTCATGTCTCTATCGACACTACTCAACCTTAACTCTACCTAAGTTTTTAATATAAAATTCTATTCAAGATTCTTTGAAATAAAATTTAAAGCCAACAAAAGTTGATCCATAGCAAACTCACAAAATTTAAAATACATAAATACAAGTACTAAATTCAATACTGCGACTACCTAGATAATATTTGAATTTACATCAGTACAACCCTCAGATGCAAATATGAATATCCTAGGAAACCCTTGTTCCCGGAGGGAAGTACCAGTTGTGTTCATTCGGAATGGCATCGAATAAATACACCCCAGTCTCACGAGCTTTCTTGTCCTGGGTACCCTTTTCTGTCTGAATCTTATAGTTCTCAGGATCCTGACTCAAATTGAGAGTGTATGGAATGGTTAAGTAGTCAATATCGTCGTCAATCCAATCAACGCCGGCCAGAGACACCTTGTCCCACTTCTCCATCTTAGATTTTAGCCCCATAGGGAAACTGACTCTCATTGGGCACCGATACCATTGAGCAAAATAGTCAACACTGGTCATGATTCGTGGTTTGCTAGTAAGGTTGGGCATCCCAGAATGCCACAGTCTGAGGTCACGGATGCAGATAGTACCTTTGCGAAGCGTGGGCTGCAATGGAGGCCGCACTTTGGCCCGCTCCTGAAAACGATCCTCTCGAATCCAGGCCGAAGTTGGGCTGACGTGCTGGTCCCGGCGCTGGTGTTCATGGGTTCCTAGCCATATTTCGGTTGCACCATTCTCAGGGTACGTGTCGTTTAGAAAGATATTGACGACGATCCCAAATGGCATGTCCGGCACGGCATGAGAGCTATCAGCATGGATGGCCTGCCGCATGGTCGCACCTCCAACTGCCACGTTAGAGCTCACAAATCTGAGTTCTGGCTTAGGGCCTAAAACGTTCTCAATAACCGACATTAGGTGCTTGTTTGCATATATTTCCTCAGTGACGTACTCGTCCAACAGAGGCATCTTCTGGGACATGTTTTTCACGGCCTCGCCTTGGATGTAACGGGCATGCTTCGAATTGGCATATTTGTTGTTGTCCTCACACATCTTATCATACATCTTGTCCACTATCTCGTCTGGGATAGCGTTCTCCAGACACACGAAGCCGTCTTGATGAAAGTATTTGAGAGCGACCTGGATGGTCTCGGCCTCGGTGACACCAGTAACGAGCTCCTCGGTTGTGAGCCTGATGACGGCCGGGTTTTCCCGCAGATTGACATTTGGAACCAGAGCTCCGTCGTGGTACTCTCTCCCTGCCTTGAGAGCGACACTGGGAGACATGATGCAAAGACTTTCGTACACTTGTGTGGTTGTTTATCGGTAAACCTTTTCACATATCGAAGGCTAAGCGGGGTAGGAAAGTGGTTTTATATGCAATTGGCCTGTCCATTCTACTCAAATAGATTCATCCAGACCAGTTCTGTCAGCCTGGAAATGGCCTTCGCAACAGGCGTTTGGAACTGGCCTAACCAAAAACCATTCATTCGGAACTCCGCTGTTTTAAGTCCATTGGTGGGGCTGCAGTCCCGCAGCCGGCCGGAATAAATTGAGCGGGTATAACTACGGAGATGGCCACGAAAGTACTCCTACTCGTAAAAGGCCCTAGCATTCTAATGCGTGCTAGCTTATTTACTCAATACATTGGATTACAACCAAATTTGCTATAGTAGCCCATGGAGTAATATGATAATCTAGTTTACACCACCACCAACAACAGCTCCCACAGGATGAGTAAGCGACATACCCCATATGTGGAGGACACTTTTGCGCAGGTCAGCGATTAGCTTCGTATCACCAGCACCTGATAGCTATGCCTGCTCTTTAAAACCGGGATAAAGGCATCCATCAGAAATGTACTTATATTTTATTACTCTTTTTCATCTCATCTTAATCTTATTGAGACAGTTTGGGAATGGATAAATGATTAGATTAAAAATAATATCTAAATGATAATAAATCATCTTATAATCAGTTTCGACAGCCAGTTGGAGCTGCATGAAATAAAGTGTATAGTAAATTATCTAAAGCAAAAACTAAGGTAAATCTATTCGAAGAATATTTAAGCTTGATAAGGTATGTTAGCATACTCTTGTCGGCCCAGTGTAACAGGGATACTATCTTACAGCGGGAATTTAGTCAATAGAAGCAATAAATGAGTACGGATTGATTACTTGACGTCCGTTATTTTGATATTTGCCACCCGAAGCTAATATCACATTGACATGTTTGAAGTCGGGTTTGGTTAGGATAGAAAATTTTGCGGTTTAATGTGACCGTGACCCTTATTGATAAAAATAAGAAACCTTAGAATTGAGATGGAATAAGCATATAGAGCAGATTCATAATCAGCGTATCAAGAGCAAATTGAGCAACTCTGGTATCTTGCCCAAAGTTACAAAGTAATGCTCAATCAACTTGCAAGCCCATGAGACTGACAAGGGCTGTTTTGAAAGGCTTATGTCACTTCATCCTTACTTGCCTCCAGAATTCGTATGTTATTCGTAAACTATATAACATAGCTAATTACTTGCGGTCGCTGTTGGAGGGACCCAGAAGTTCTCGCCCGCCTTGATCTCTGTGCGACTCGTTTCATAGTCGTACTTGCCAGTCTCACGAGCACGGCGGTCCTGAGTACCCTTCTCAGTATGGATGCGATACTCTTCTGGATCTTGAGTCATGTTGAGGAAAAAAGGGACTGTGAGGTGATCCATGTCGCCCTCCAACCAATCGATCCCGTCAAGTGAGATGTTTTCCCACTTCTCCATGATAGGCTTCATGGCGACTGGCACTTGGGCATTCATTGGGCATTGGTACCATTGAGAAAAATAATCAAGAGCCAACATTATGCGACTTTTGTTGGTATGATTAGGCATTCCGGCATGCCACAGACGCAGATCGCGGATGCAAATACTGCCTTTTTTCAAGTGCGGGAATAGTGGCGGTCGCACTTTGGCCCTTTCTTCCATATACTCTTTCTTGATCCACGACATGCCTGGAACATGCTGATCACGCTTTGTATGTTCATGCGTACCCAGCCACAGCTCGGTAGCTCCGTTTTCAGGGAAGGTTTCCTGGAGATAGATGTTGACTACGATGCCGAACTGGTTGTCTGGAAAGGCGTGGTACACGTCTGCGTGAGTTGCCTGCCTAGTAGTACCTCCACCTATAGCAACATTGCTGTTGATGAACCTTAACTCGGGCTTAGGGCCTAGAACATATTGCAAAATCCTCATCAGATGCTTGTTGGCATAGACGTCTTGCGGCATGAACTCAGTAGTCATGGGAGGCCGTTGGGAGATGTTTCCAGATGTTTGACCCATATTCCATCTTCGGTTTGGCATAGACAGAAACTGCTCATTGTCTTTACACATCTGTTGGTAGATGTGATCAACGATATTGTCTGGTATAGCGTTCTCCAGAACCACGAAGCCGTCGCGGTGATAATACCTCAGTGCCTCCTGGATAGAATCCCATCGAGTTTCACCCGTCTTCAACTCGTCGTTACTCAGCCTGACAACCACTGGTCCCTTGTCTATGTTGCGAAGCTCCACTTGAGGGATGATGGCTCCGTCTTCATACTTGGCTGCTAGGACTGCCAAGCCGCTTTCTGTTGTGACAGGTGCCATTTCCCACTGATACGAATTGATTCACCCAAACTGCTAGCTCTGCCTCGGAGGGGTATTTGATTTCAAAGTTCGACAATGTTTTGATACGGCGATATGTTTGATGCTATGAAATACCAGCCAGATGCACCACTGATCAATGACGGCTTAAATACCCACACCACGCGGCCCAGTTTGGAATGCTTCCCTCTTTCGAATCGATCTAGGCTGTTGTTCAATTTCCATTGTTCCGTCATTCCGCTACTCCATTGCTTCATTAACTAGTATCTCCATGACTACAGAGATGTATCTCCGCATTTACTCTTTCTTCCATTCCTGGTCCTTGGGAAGGGTCGCCCAATCATCGTGACCTAGCTGATATGGGGCTGCGCTGCCAAACGGCGCCCGGCCGCTAGCCGCATGGGCAAGTACGGTACTCCGTACTTACCATCTCCCAAAGTGCGGACTTCCTTGATTATAGACCAATCCCCATAGCCTGTGCTACGGCACACACAGCCGTCGGACGGAAAATCCAACCACTATCTGATAGCCGAGTATCTGGAGTACCACGCTCACGGCGCTGGGATCTACCCCGCCTTCAGATTTGGTTGTGGGGTGGGGAAATGAGATTGCACCTTAAATACTGGATACCAAGCAGGTAATATCTGAGAATCTTGGATCTTGTGTCTCTTCATTTTTATACTTTTTACATCTTTGCAGACTTCAGAAAATCACAAAGTTGACAATTGCATCGTAGCAATGAAGTTCCGCTTGCCCAAGAAGTTCGAGCCACCACCAGTGGTGATTGCCGGCAAGGAGTTTCCTAGGGTGAAATGGTGGAAGTACAAGTCGCTGCGAAAGCTCTATCTGCTCAACATCTCGGTTCTGATGCTCACATCGATAACCAATGGGTTTGACGGTTCTATGATGAACGGACTGCTCGCGCTTTCGTACTGGCGAAACTATTTCAATCATCCATCGCCATCGACGTTAGGACTTTTAAACGCCATCTTCTCTGTTGGGCAGGTAGCTGCCATCCCGTTTATTCCATTCTTTGCAGACAGATTTGGCCGGAAACCTACCATTGTGGGCGGAACCATGATTTTGTTTGTCGGTGTGGCCCTCCAATCCGCATCTGTTAGCGTTGGCATGTTTATTGGCGCCCGATTCTTGATTGGCTTTGGTGTGATCTTTGCTCAGAACTGCTCGCCGCTGTTGATTACCGAACTGGCACATCCACAACACCGGGCCATTTTGACAACCTTGTATAATGTTTCGTGGTTTTACGGCGCCATAATCGCCAATTGGGCCACTTTTGGAACACTAACGCTAAAATCCGATTGGGCCTGGAGAGCACCTAGCATGCTGCAGGCGTTTGCGTCTGTCACACAGCTATGCTTTATTTGGTTTGTGCCAGAGTCGCCTCGATTCCTCATTCGAAGGGGTCATGAAGACAAGGCCAGGGCGATTTTGGAAAAGTTCCATATGGAATCATCAGGCGAAGAATTTGTCGAGACTGAATATGACGAAATCGTTAAGACCATTCAGTTGGAGAAGGAATTTGCCAGTCGTGGAATCAGAGAGCTATGGGCCACCAAGGGCAACTGCCATCGGATGATCATAGCCATTTCTGCAGGCGTTTTCTCGCAGACTGGTGGCTCAGCTATCATCAACTATTATATCTCCATCATGCTGGACAAGGTTGGCATCACGGATTCCCGAACCCAGCTCATAATCAACGGCTCCCTCACTATCT
The DNA here is from genome assembly GCA_037952705.1 of Haplographium delicatum. Taxonomy (NCBI): domain Eukaryota; kingdom Fungi; phylum Ascomycota; class Leotiomycetes; order Helotiales; family Hyaloscyphaceae; genus Haplographium; species Haplographium delicatum. The sequence continues at coordinate 13,091 of JAPZPC010000228.1, forward strand.
GGGGCTACTTGGTTGCTACCACATTTTCTTTACAGGTCGAGCGTTTTGGAAGACGGCCTCTGTTCCTAATTGCAACGATAGGTGAAACCTTAGCTATGCTGGGATGGAGTGTAGCTTCAGCACGAAGTATCATAACCGGCAGTGTTGCTCCGGGATACGCTATGATTGCAATGCTCTTCGTATTCCAGTTCTTCCATGACTTTGCCTGGTCGGGGTTGCTTATCGGTTACACCGTCGAAATCTTGCCTTATAGTATTCGATCAAAGGGTATGTCAGTGATGCTTATGAGCGTCGCATTGGGGCTGTTTTTTTCGAACTACGTCAACCCAATTGGCATCGCTTCTATATCATGGAAGTTTTATATATGTTACTTAGTATGGCTTACGATCCAGTGTTTTGTTGTATACTTCTTTTACATCGAAACGAAGAACACAACCCTGGAGGAAATAGCAAAGCATTTTGACGGGGAGAAGGCTCTTGTTGGTGGAGCTGCAGCTACCGAACGTGCCCGTGAGCTGGAAGGACAACTAGCAAGTGACAAGGACAAGACAGTTACAATCGAGGACGTGGCAGCTTGAACTTTAGTACTGAATTGAATTATTTATGTATGCATTGGGCGTAGGCAAATAAGTCATTGGTATGTTTGGTTTGTAGCAAAATCTAGAAATATAAGTTATCAGTAACACACTGCACTTGCTGCAAAATATCGCCCAAATTAGATAAGGTACAAAGCACTAAAAGATACTGTAGTTATAGCAGACTTGAATACGGTATACAATCACACCGACCACCTTTTGCTTTTTCTATAAAGCAGTTTCACCGATATATTTACATATTCTAGTAACAAATTTAGCAATTAAAATATTATTACTCGATAAATCTTGTGATCTGCGGTTGACTAATATCAATTATGAAAATGGACGTAGCGCGAAACTCCAGGGCCATATATCTAATCACCAGCACAAGCATAATAACAGCGTTGGCGTCACACAGCACTGGTTGCAGGTTTATGGCTAATTATAAACAGTATGTTTCAGTTTGGCTGCTGCGCTCAGCCTCATCTGCCGTCATATTCAAACGTATACCACCATCCCTCTCGACAGTACTACAACTCTAAAATAATGAACATAGAGTAAGTTGGGATAAGGGATTACATGTATAATAATACTTATACGACTATAAAACTTTCCTTAAATTTATAAAGGGCCCTCGCAACGGTGCTCTGTATTTTTGCAGGACTTAAAAGCAGCTAGTAGAGGGGGAACTAAGAGTCGCGCCATAGGCTGGTAGTTTGCTTGTAGTATGGGAACCCAATTTTGACCCCCAACTCATTTGTCGGCCAGCATAGGCTCACCGCCTGGTATCATGGGCATACTGTACTACCGACGCCCTCGCGGTTAGGAATCCCATCGAGGTTGAGCTTCTATAGTATAAGTGTAGCACGATGCAAAGATGGACCGGTTTTGAAAAGAACGCGCCCAGGATATCAAAGGAGAAGATGCTTGGGGCTCAATACAGCCAGAAATAATATAACCTAATGGGAAATAGCTATATACAACAGAACACTTCCATAGTAAGACCTGCTGATCGCAATTCAATACATAAATAATCTATTAATAGTAAGCCAGAAGTCGAGTATACGACTCAAAAACTAAGGAATGCGAATCACTTTACTGTAGCCAAATTAACGCGTGGAGAATAAGCACCCTAACCTATTTGAATCCAAGACAAAACGTAATTGGCTAAAAGTTAATCTATCTCCAATATCTCGCATTTGAACTAGTAAGCGAGATCTTCTGAAATGCTGCCTAATAGCGGAGCTTCGACAATAAAAGTAGAGGGACGATACAGAAGACATTACTTTAATTACTAAATTGAACCACCCCGAACCACATGTACAAATCATCCCAACCTGTCTACAAACAAAACACCATCTCAAAAAAAGGATTCTTTGCTAACCTGGAGTCTCTCATTTCCTCTCAGGATATAAGGAATGATTCCGCGCCAGAATTTCTCGCTGAAATCGGCTCTCCGACAGTATCAATCGCCATTCTCGACCATGGATCCATTACATCAAAATGCATTTCAACCGTTGGAGGAGATTCAGAGACGCTTTTCCAAGCATGTAGTATTTCAAAACCCATCACCGGGATGGCCACCATGCGATTAATCCAGGCCGGTAAAATACAATTAGACTCGAAAATCGTTCAACTCCTCCCTGACAGTATTGTTAGCATCCTAGAAACTCCGCACACAAAAGTTTTGCTTCAACAGATTACTGTCAGGCATCTTATGAGCCATACATCTGGTATCACCATAGGACATTTCCCCGGTTATTCGAAGGACGTCCCAGACATAGAGACTGTGCTCTCAGGAAAAGCTCTAGCGAACACACTGCAAGTTAAGGTACAGGTCCTTCCAGGGTACTCATTGTCATATTTCGGAGGTGGGATGACTGTCCTGAAAATCAATCTCGAGGTTGTGACAGGAAAGGATTTCCCCACGCTGGTAAAAGAACTCGTACTCGATCCGCTAGAGATGTCGAGATCTTTCTATACTCTGCAAGATGGGGAGAAAATTTTTGCGACGGCACATTCTACGGGATACACTTCATGTGATGCCCAATGGCATATTTTGCCTGAAAAAGCTGCAGCAGGGCTATGGACTACTCCGACCGACCTTTTGAAAGTTGTGAGCGCTATTCAGCAATCGTTAAAAGGGAAGCCGGAAAGGAGTTCTTGGAGAAAGAAATAGCTAGGGAAATACTTGAGGAGGTACAGAATACGATGGCACTGACGTGGATTGCGCCGAAGGCCCCAGGCGCTGCGTTTTTACATTCAGGATCAATTTCTCCAGGATGGGAGTGCTTCGTCATGGGTTATGCAAACTTGAAAGCTAGCAGCTGGAACCAGAAGTTTTCTGAGCAGAAAGAGTTGGATGATTGTGAGATTTCTATCATGACAAATTCTGCGGCAGGCTTTACTGTATGGGCGAAGGTCTTCCATGCAGTAACTTATTTAAAGGAATGGGCGTCACTGCCATATGTCAATTGTGGGGGGCCATTTGGTAAGATTCCATTCTGTGCGCGTGGAGTTAAGATTAATGAGAGATGGGTTGAATGGAAGGGTTCTTGGCATGATACGGAGAAGGTGTTGGTTCTAGAGGGTAACGAGGACGAACCTGTATTACGATTTGGTACGGAAGTTAGCGCGAAACTCGTGCCAGCTGCAATACCAAGCATCGATTATGCAGGAAATGGGAAATCGATTGATTTGGTTCTGGAGGGCTTAGAAATGATGGTAAGGTTAGGATGGAAAGATGGGAATAGGGATATAGAGGTGTGGTATGATGGAGTACCTCCAAGGTTGTTACACTTGAGCAAAGTGAATTGAGAATAGGGTTATTAGAAATTTGAAGAACATATTATTATTGGACATTGTACTAGCCTCATTTGTGTGTGAAGCCTCCTGATCTAGCACCTTCGACTTCCCGAAGTATTTGGTGATTTGGTATGTTTGTACAGTAGGATGCCCCATCATCGTTCGCGACGTGTCCAGGTTTTCGTAAAGTAAGTCCCTGGTACTAGGTGATAAGAATGGCTCTGTCGCCTCTAGAAGTTTCTGTCGTGGCCAGAATATCTCCAGCCAAAAGAACTGCTAATCTCGGTTTGTAGGACTTTTTTGAGCTATTAGAAAGATAGTTATCCTAAAATACAGTTTCGTGTCGCTTGAGTTCCAGCTAGTTATGTAAAACCCCGTTACTTAAGTTCTGACGATAAGTTATTAACAGTATTCGGATTACAAGGTAGCTCGAGAGGTAGTTCTACCTTAAATCGTTCTAAAACTACTATACCATGTAGACCGTATTCCTCAACTTCTTAACCCTAAACAAACTATCTTGAATCATAGACAGTCTACTTGATTACCTGACGATTACTAAAACATAAGATATACTGATTGAGCCCGGACATGAGTTAATTTAGTGAAGTTTAAGATGGGGCATTGGAGCAGCCGAAAAACGATTAGAACAATAAGAGTGATTCCTTAGAAATCGATAGTTGTAATGCAGAAAGCTAACTTCTTTATGCTTGTATCTTCCCCAACCGCTACCCCAGAAAAGTTGAGGCCTTCTTTAAATGGCCTTCTTGTAGCGTCAAGCCATTCCATCGCCGTTATGGATCACATAACCACATAGATCTAGTTTAGCTATTGTTCAAGCTGTATAACTTATAAGTGGAGCATATAGCTAACGTAAGTAATTGGATTGAATTGACTAAGTAGACTGACTTATTCTACGGTAGTGGGTAGCCCGTATTTACAGGTGCTGAAGGCCCTAATTCCCCTGAATCACATGCTATAGCTAGAGACTCTGTTGCCCCTAACAGCTGAGCATTAGTCTTGTACGGCGACTCCAATAGCTGAAATGCAGGCTTTAGCTTCCCTATAAATTCCAGCTCTATAGGCTTCTTTCCACTGTATCTACAGTGGTAACGAAGGAAATCCCTACAAAAGGGTTTACCCCACTTGTGGCCTTAGGCGCCAACATTGGCGAACCCACCCGTATTTACAGTTCTCCCATGGCCTTTATGACTCTTCAGACGTCACAACATTACAAACAGAGATCTCATTAGAATACCTCAATACAGCTCATTCTCCTACTCGGGATCTTTGGAATCATCCTAGTCTGTCACAACTCCACTTGCACAGTTTCGTTTGATATTTCTGGCATCGTCGGCACTTCTGACGAATTTGTTTCCGTCCCTCTATTATATCAAGACTATCTCAGCATCAACCTTATTTGAGGGCCGCGAGGTGGACCCTTTATCTCTCGATATTACTAGATAATTCTATTTTCCAAGTCTAGACAAGATTATACTCAGGCCAATATGTCTAAAGGATCACTCACGACATGTTTTAAGACTACGAGATTGAATGAGACAACTTTTGTGATTCGCGAGGAAGATATCTACAACGATAACCCTCTCATATACGTCAAGATCTTCTCAAAGCCTTCACTTCTCCTCCTTTCAGACACAGGGAGTGGTGGACATGGATTGTCGCCTTCTATCAAACTCACGTCTCTTCGCACTTACTTAGAAACTTTTCCAGTATCCTCAAACTCAAACAAACCGCTTAACCCTTCGGGCACACTCCCATACCTGATAATATGCACTCATTGCCACAACGACCACATTCTGGGGATACCTGATTTTACAACACCGATGTGTGAAACCACGATTCTAGCCTCCTCCTATGACCCTTCTTTCATTACCGACGATCTCCCAACACACTCCGGGTGCCAGGATCTTGGAATCCCTACACCTACGTATGAAGTCTCCTACTGGGCTCACCACCTTGAAACAATTACTCATAATTCCGTCTCATTAAATATTCAAATACTTCACACTCCAGGACACACTCCTGACGAGCTTGCATGGTACGACAGCACCGAGCGTCATTTATACGTTGGGGACACCTTTTACGAGTTCAGGTCCCCTTTCGTCTCAACCCCCATCATTTTTCCCCTGGAGGGCGACTGGGTTGACTACATGCATTCACTCCGTATCCTTTGTGCATTTATCGAGGAACAGAATAGCAAGCATGCGTCTGCCCCACGACTCAGGATTGGATGTGCACACATAACTATTTCTGTAGACGCTGCGAATATAGTGGCAGAGGTTCAAGCATTATTTGTTAGTATAATTCAGGGTAAAGTTCCCGTGATTGCCAGCACGGAGGAGAGGGGCGAGACTTGCGACCTTTGGATGGAGAGTCCGAAAGCTAAATTCTCTGTGCAAGCTCCAAGGAGGCTAGCGGAGGTAGCGCGGAAGTATTTTTCAGAACATCCAGAACTTCTTGTAATTTGATCCTAATTCATATAAAGAATTATGCTTTATTCCAAGAAAAATTGTTTTATTTTAGATAGTTCCACTAGATTGCTACAGTTGTAGACTGTCTTCTCAATGGGAAGGAGATAAAAGATACCACCGTCTTCGTTTAGCTTCCACCAAAGAGACTAATTAAGTCACTTCATTATTGCAGAGGAAGCCGTTACACTCAAAAATTACAGTATTGACTATATATTATAGTCCCCGATTTAACATTACATTCCCCATCAGCAAGAAACGCTAGAGCATCAATAATAAAAATTCAAGAGTAAGCAGATCTGATTGACGGCGCAAATATTATAGCTCTCCATGAGCAATGGGAGGACCTCCCATGGCATTTCTTTGATGCGTATCCAGAATCTTTTCCTTGTTGGGGAATATATTTCCCTTCATGAGTTCTTCAAAGGCCACATCGAACCTCGCTCCGGCCCAGTACGCAATTCCAATCTTGATTAATGTTAGCAGATTGTGCCGAGAAACTGAACGACGACTTACCATGATCGCCAAAATGAAGAATAGCGTCCCCAACACCGCAAGCAGGGGGTAGAAGACATCCCTCTTAGCCTGATTATCGGTAGCCTTAGCGTTGTCGGTGACTACTTCTCCTCTACCACCATCCTTGGCCAATGGAGCAAGAACCTTTAGATCTTGCGAAGGATAGATAGATTCGATAAATTGCTCAACTTTCCCACAAGCAACGCGGATATTGAGGAAGTTAGGATCATTCGGGGTGTTCTTCTTGTGTATCCGTCGAACATATGTCTTGAAGACCGCACAGACCGTTCGTAGATTTTGTGATGATTCTATCATCAATTGAGCCGCATCACCTTTCGTGATCTTCACGTTGGTCTCAAAGATTCGGGAGTTCTGGAAAACGAGCTCCAGTGTGGCAATAGCCATCGTCTGGGGAATAGCTACGAAGTTAAACACGCCCTGTTCCTTGATTCCCGCCATGTAGATGAGGCATTCTTCAGCATGCCTTAAAGAATTTAAAACCATCTCCGAACTACAAGCAAGCGCTGCTTCTCGGTGTTTGGGATCGAAGAGATCATCAAACTTGTCCACGTGTTTTGACCAGATTTCCTTGGGCCAGAACCGTCTCCTTTCATCAAAGTCCTCCCGTACGTCACGGATAATATTTGTCTTTTGTAGAAATTGGCCCATCGATTCTGCAAGCTGAGGCTGATTACTTAAAGTAGGACTCGCGAAACCATCCTCCAAAAAGAACCTCGTCAATCCATCTCCCACGAGTCCTGCGACATAATGACAGTATAGCTCATACTCCTCAACCGTGTTGACGCTATTAATATTGTGCTCCGCATTCTTGGCATAGTCGGCCATGCCGTTTCCCATCTTGTGTGTGATGTCCTTTATGATATCCCTATACTTCGGATCAATGAGCTTGAACTCCGTGATCACGTCGTCGAAATGTACGAGAAGCTCTCGATCCTTCTCGTTAGGTCCATTTTTATTGTAAGTCCAGCCATCCTTCTCGAGAACCGTCTCGAAGCTGCGTAGTAATGGCTCCTTCTCCTCTAGAGATATGGTCATGTCATCTTCAATCGTATCTAATCCTCGCAGCACTAAATAGTACAAGGCCACTGGGACAACTAAGCCTGGATTTAGTTCCTGAACAACCATGGCGAAACTTCGACTAGTCATCTTGAGCCATTTGAAACAATCCTTAAGCGTCGCTGATTCCTTGGAGGGATCTCTAGTGTAAGCTGGTTTGTGCCACATCTTCCTACAAATATCTTAACCTTCTTGTAGGTCTCGAACGCTTTCTTGGGAATACCTACCACTGTACTATAGGCCTTAATTGATTGGGATGCACCGCAAAGTATAGGACCTGCCCTAAGATCCCCATATTGGCGATTCGAACTTGGTCGTGATAGAAGAGAGTTCTTGACTAATGGGTCAACGGCAATGGGATGAACGCTACAGTTCGTGATCGAGTGCCTGGTGAGATAAGACAATCAATTCATTGCCCAAGAAGCTGTCGCAAGATTTTGGGAGAGCTGCGCAGGTAGTTGATAATAAAAAAGGGGTCGTCCGTGGATAAATGAAGGTTCATCGGCCGAGCCCTAAGCCTAAAGGGCACTAGCCTATTATTCACATGATCTCACTCGGTCTACTTCCGTGTTGCATGCCATAGGTTACACAGAATTACCATTGAATTGCGGCAACTTATTCTATAGTAATATTCAGCCTGTACTTATAGATTTCAAATGCTCCTATCATCCCTGTATGGTTGAATCGCCACCGGCAGCCTTCGGCACAAATCCCCGCAATATTCTGCCATGTCGCTTTCCAGTGTTGCCCGATCTCTATTATAGGCAGCTATAAGAGGCTCCATGAGGTATTTATTACCAAGTAATCTAAGAGATTATATCCTACAAGTGTTCAGTGTTCTTTTATCGACAATTGAAGTGAGTCTTGCTGTGGTAGAGAGTGTGCCGCTGTCAGTTATCTCTTGAGTATTCCATCTTCAAGTCGAGCTGTCCTCTACCTAGGTGAATCTAATTTTCACTCGAACCGCGACCAGAGGTCCGCTAGTCTAGATTGGGCGGTGCTTACCCCTAAGAATTAAAAGTGGTTGCCTCTTCTTGTCACTTACGCCGGGCTTAGACTATACTTAGCAATACTTAGGAATCCTTGGCTTATATAAAGTAGCAATCGCCCAGATCTAGATAAAAAAAGGAATAAATAAAAAACGCCAAGTATGATTATAATACTAGATTTTTTCTTTTCCACACTATTTCGACCTAGTTGAAGACTAAGAAATTGCAAAACCTCCAAATCATAATGATTATTGATTAAAGTCTTTCGTAATAGGAATTAGAATGCTTCATTCTTAATTGTTTTTGTTCTAGGCACGTCGGCTTTGAAATGTTTAGAAATCCATATTCCCTCTCAAGTTTCTATATTTATGGGCTGGATATATCTCCCACTTTTCAGATTTCTTCTCTTGATCTTCCTCACCATGATGATCCCGAGTCCGCAATTCTCCTGTTTGTGATCTCACCACCGAAGCATCTAGCTCTGCTGCATGCATTATCACACCACTGGCTTCATTCATCACCGGACTTCCCTCGTTCCCATTAGTTGGCCAGATGTCAAGCTCCGCTGTGCCACGGCCACCGAGCTCAGGCGTATGTCGTAGGTACAAAGAATCAGAAGTTCGAATCGAGATCGGCTTGGAGATCGGATGAGAGATCGGAATCGGAGCTCGTAGTCTCAATATACCAAACCGTTTCCCTTTACGTCTAAGAAGGTAGAAAGCAATCGCGGAGATGAGAATGAGAATTGTGATGGCACTGGCAACAATGCCCGCAAAAGCAGGAGCCCCGATTCCAAAAGGAGAGTCATTTATATCGGGAATGGTGATATTAGCGGGATCTAAGATACTATAAATTCTTCTATCAGCACGCGTGTATAGTCCTAGGACTTGGAACGTGAGATACCTATCAATCGTGTGTAGAACGCCGTTCGCAACTAATAAATCCGTTGCTATAATTTTCGCCCCATTGACGTATTTCACCCCATTTCGATCGATTCTTATTGTCAAATTACTCCCTTGAATTGTAGTCAAGCGCATTCCATCGCTTAAATCAGACGAATAGAGCACTTCGCCACTTACAATATGATACTCGAGGAGTTCTGTTAGTCGATTCGTTGAATTTGCCGCATCGTTCGGAAATTGTGACACAGATGCTTTTGTGTTTGGCGCAAAGTATACAGTATTTGGTAGATCTGTGATATTTGTTGTAAAATCATCACGTTCGGTACTGAGGAAGCCACCTTTATTCAGCAAGGCGATAAAGAAGCTGAGCTCGGCATCACGGACGACGATTGGCTCGCGCTGGGGAACCTGGAGAACGGATGAGACAACTTGAATAAGACCGCCAGTGGCTACTACATCCTGGCTCTGTCAGTAAAAATGCGGACAGGAGAGGTAAAGCAACTAACTGTTGTGGTTATCGACGTGTTGGTCATGTTCCCGGAAGTTATCACCGGATGTTGGCTGCTTGCTAGGGAAAGCTGAACAGCCTGACCAGTTGTGACATTTGTGTATGAGATATTGGTTAAGAATGATGACACAAATTGGGGGTTCGTTGTAATTGAAGCCACCGGATAGATACCATGAACAAGGTGATAGAACAATACCGCTTCAATATCATCCAACGTTGGCTCTGGCATGGCTGTCGTGATCCATGAATTTAAAGCGTCGTTAGTCGGTGCAAGAAAAGTATAGTTATCTACTGTGGCTAATTCGGCTGATAGTCTGGGGAGGCTTTCTATAAAGCTTTGGAGCTGCGACAGTTCTGGGAAGGCGGGGATGGTCTCGAGAAGGAGTTTTGCAGAACACTGCGCCGCGAAGGCGACGAGGAGAGAAAAGAGATGTGAAAACCAAATATTGGATTCCATTAATAAACGTAAAAACATTTCACGGGTACAGTACTGGTCCAACAAACCTGCTTGTTAAGACGAGAGAAAGGAGAGATGTTTAAGTTGCTCATAGCTTACATCAAACCGGATATATGAGACAAAAAAGACCTCCTGTAAGATTGAGCTCAGAACGGGATGATAAAACATGGGGAACCAGTTTCAAAGTTTGGATGAGGCCTTAATTAAAAGACTATGCCCTGATATGCCCAATACGATGTCTCTCTACCTCAAGACAATTCGGCGAAATACCTACCTTGGCCTAGCCGCAGGAAAAAAATTCACGTTTCCCACTTCCCAAATAACCTGAAAGTAGTACTGGTGTCTTGCTGGCAAGTCTATGAAGCGATTACATTGCTGTGATAAAGTGGTCAATGAAAATCGGCGATTCGACTTGCATACACCTTAGGTTTCAACTTTGGTGGGAGTGATGAAACCAGTGGCTTGATGTGCGTACCAGTAGTGCTTACTCTTTTCATAGTTTTGTTCATTACGTATGGGCTGTAGCTCTTTAGCGATTTCAACTTTTTCAGGGGGCTGCATCTTAAGTGAAACGGTTCTTAAAGCACGGTCGCTAGGGAGAAAATATAAGATTGGCTTCAATATCACAAATTATGAACATAACTTGTTTCAACAGAAGCCATTTCGCTTATCTAATCCTTGGGATAGATCTGCTATCAATGCTGAATCATCCTTATGTGATAAGATGGTTTAGTAAAGCTTAGAAATACTCCACATCAAAAACAAATCTTGTGAGAATGAAACGAATGCGATGCTGGGAACATGAAAAATAACACGATAAGTCAACAGTGAGTCATTTCTCTGGCTGACTTCGACCTCAGCCAGGCATTACTACTTTTGCATTACGTACTCACAATCTCCGCATATGGTCGAATATCCCTGAACAAATTATCTAATTGTAATTCGAGGGTTTCCAATGGAATTTATATATCCCCAGTCTCCATTCTGATTACCCAACCGCGCTTGATCGGTCTGATGGCTTCTCTTGCACTAAACGTCAGGTTTTGAAGCTTTAATTGTTGCATATCACATGAGTAATATTGGTCTTATAATTCTATAAAAATCTTCTTCAATGTACCACAGATTTTTCGCGTAGCCAAAAGCCCAAGAATTACAAATGCCGAGATCGATAACCTCTGGCCCGATAGAAAGAGGAGTCGGTTTGAAAAGGAAGGGTTGCTCTCACAAGCCTTTTTCTACACCTCGAATATTAAAGACGAGCACGACCAAGTAGGAGAAGCTGATACACCTCTGATCTGTAGCAACCAACAAGAGAGAGAGGATGCCTCTGATAGACAGCTTGTTGTAGTGAAGTTGAAGGATAGAGTCCCTTTTTTTTTTGTGGTTGATTCGGACAGGTGGTATATTGTGGAAGCACCGTCCGTATATTGGTCTAGCGCTCTAGAAGATGCAAGCCACTAATGGCATGAGACCACACTGAAGATTTTACTACTGGAAGAAAAGCGCAAAGAAACATTCAATGAGACTGGCCGCCGTCACGAGAACATAGCCTTGAGCCACTCATCCACCAGGCTCCATTTATTCGAGGGTTATAGTGGGCTTTTTGGGCTACGTTGGCTTTGGCTGCATCGTTGGGGTGCGATTGCCGATATTAGAAAGCAATGGTGTTTTGCGAGCATCAGATTCATGGCGGCTTGGCGAGGAGACGCGCGTTGGTAAACGGATGAGGTTCGTCGCAGTGGCCAAGCTTGAAGTGACTCTATCTTGGTCTGTAGGTTATAAATCCATTAATGGTCGACCCGCAGGCAAAGTCATCTCATCTATCCATTTAACTAAATCCGTTTGCAGAACTCAGGGCCTGCTGAAAGAGAAAGAGTAAACATATATGTGTATAAATTCAAACGTGACAAAGCAAAGAGAAGGAATTTAACTGTACTAAAATTTCATAATATTAAAAATTATTCCTACCGATACTAAAACATTTAGGAATACTCATACTTAGTCGCTTCGACCTATACATAAGCAAATGCAGATTCAGAAATGGCCTCCAAAGACTCCTTTTCAAAAGGGCCAAAAAAGTTTTCACCTTATTAGGAATTCCATGAAACCTTACTCGGCACTCCAAAACACCTCAGCAGTAACTGAAGAAAATGCAGGCTTCGTTGGGCCGTGTCGAACCCTGTGGATTGATCGATAAGATTAATCGAAAGGTTATGTTAAATATCATATCGAGGATTGCACAAAGCTACCACAAGATCAGATAAGAAAGTGGGCTAAGACGATGGAATATGATCCGGTCTACAGATGTGGGGATTTTAGTCTGTGGAAATGGCTATGCCGTTGAAGAGATGCGGATTATGGAAGAAGTGAAGGCAAATAGAACTTGGGTTGAGCCGCGGTATTCCAACAATATCAAATTGCCATGGAAGTGTAGGAATTGGGAAGAGTGTTGCAAGGTCTGGCCCTGGAAATGGAATTTTGAAGAATAAGTTTAACAATTTGGGATATCCGACCGAGTAAGGCAGAATAGTTGCAAGGAATAGAAGTAGTGAGCAAGGGGTCCGGTTTTGTTGTCGTTACCAACCCTAGAATGTGAATGCTATTTGAACTGGGAACGAAGGTTCCATCTATTCAAAATTTAGAGTTGGTATGTGGAATATACGTTATACTTCCTCCCAGAGATGTTACTTCCATAATAATCGCTATACATTTTCTAACGCTACGAAAATTACTTCGCAACCTTACTTAGTTACGCCTTTAGCTCTTATCCTAACTCACAGTTAAAACACCCTTTGAGAGGCCTCGTAGCTTTAGTACAGATTAATTAGAACACTTCTGCATCTTGGAGTCCATTTATTTGGCGAGATATTACCACCCGAATGTCTCTTCAAAGTAGGCGACTCCCTCCTTTCCGCTCTTCAATGCTTGGTGGACAGCTGCCCTAGCCTCATCCGCCATGGCAGCTGGACCGCATACCAAGACTACAGTGCGACCACCCGCGGGACCAGCCTCGCTGACATCCCTAATAAAACTCAAAATAGTAGCCTTGATATCTGGCCGGCCATAGCTGACCTCTAGTTCGGATAATTCGTGACCAAGGAACAGTGTTGCGGTCTTCGTACCAGACACTACTGATTCCGTGGTATGAAATGTAGCACGTACATCGCTGCGATTTAAAGCCGGCTTGAGTTCACGGATAACAATTTCATGTATCATTGCTAGCTGTCTTGCTGTGAAAATCAGGGATATGTTGTTTGTCTTAGTAGAGTTGGTGGCGGACTTGGCAATGTGGTCCTGAAGATATGGTATTGCACCAGATATACCTGTCCCACCTGTGATGAAGAGGGCATTTTCATAATTTTGCAGTAGCTCAGGCTTGCCGTAAGGCCCTTCGATCATAATTTTAGCATTAATGGCCTTTTCGGGGTGCTTCATGCAGTTATCACGAAGTTGCTTTGTCCAACCACTAAAAGGCCGAGCATAAAATACTAATTTGAATCTTCCATCCTTGTTATCTGAAACTTCATTTATCGAAGATGAAGGCCCAGATATAGTATCGGAGGGTGAGTCATTTGAAATTGGCAAAACAATGTTAATGTCTGTCTCCAATTTGGCAGGTGGCAGGGTTGGGCTTGCGAATGCCGAATTGACACACGACATATTCGACGTGCCAACTGGAGTCCAACTCGCGAGAGTGAAGGGATGGTTCTCCCATCCTCTCCATCTCAACGGCTGATACAGAAAATAGTGCTGATTTGGCTTCGGCTGAAGAAACTTTGATGGTGTAGTAACCTCTATCCTAATGATATCAGATTTTTCGTTATAAATTGCCTCGGACGTGGTGTGTATGACGTTTCCTGACGTTTTAACATGAATATTGCAATAGAAGAAGCGAACAGTTCGAAGAAAACGCTCAAAACACCAAATTACGACCAAAGGCCACAAATAGCCATTGTACGAGCCGTTGAAGATTGAGGTATGGCTTCATTAATGTTAGCTTATTACTTGAAACAGCATTCGAGAGAGAAATCGTACTAGAATAAACCCACTATCACCAAAACAGAAAACACGATGTGGAGGAGTAAAAAGATCTCATAGCGTCTCTGACGTATAACTACAGAGGAAAAGACAAGCAATAGGCTCATTGCTATAGTAGCCTGCACATATTAGCGGAATATATGAATAGTATGATAGGAACTGCCAGCCATACCAGGCCACCCATATACCAATATTGTTCTGTCCAAGACTCTGCAAAAAATCCATCTTAAGGCAAGAATATTTATTAGTATCATTTATAGCGCCACATGGAAAGTGGAATCGCTTACCATTTCCTTCAATGGCAGACCAGGCAACAGAATGAACAATCGCTTGCAACGTAGCGACACGAGCGATATTGCGATGAAAGATGTTGAAGGTCGAAAAACTCCACCCCGTAGCCCAAAGGAAAATATTGTTTCTCCCGGAAAACAACCAGAGAATTGGTAAGTTCGCGTAGCATATAATTCCAGTTCGATCCGCCACGTAACGCCAGGTCTGAATAGCGGGTGTATAGCTGCAAAAAGCTGTTAGAATGTATTTGTTTAGCCTCTTGAACGCTCACTAGATATTGGGCCAGAATATGTCGTACGACACACAACATAGGCCAATGTTGAGGGCCCAGTAAGCAAGTACGATGATGGTCTCAAGACGAGTTGGAATAGAACAACCCCATAACAATCGCTGATGATATGTGCCAAACGCTGGGGGAATCACCAAATGGGCCCTGATATAATTATAAGATACGTTGAAGAATGGGAGAACCCCAGATGAGAGAGATCGAATTGGAGTTGAAGACACTGTTTTCTCAATATCGCGAGTGATGCGGTCCCGTCGGGCGTTGACAATCCAGATCACTAAGCGGTTCATCATACCGAGGAGAAGCAGGCTGCCCCAGAAGCCGTACATTGCCCATCTAGAAATATGGTCAGTCTTTAATTACTTATAACTCTATTAGGAAATACCCATAATGTGTATGTATTGCATATTCTTCGCTGAAGACATGCTGCATTTGAATTATTATCAAGGCATAAATCCAGGACTTCATGGCCACTTACAACTGTTCTTTTCGAAATATCAAAAAAGTTCTTGGAAATCAGAACACTGTTATTCCAAGTCTTAGTCTCATTAATATCTTCAAAGTTAACCACCTGTAAAGTATTCATATAGGCATCAGTAAGAAGCGGTTCCACTTCACTGTAAGAAACCAACTCGACATTCCCGTACTCTACACAATCCACTTTGTACTCTGCATACCCAGCCTCAATCTCGACTGGTGTACAATAAAGTTTGGCGGCAGCCCAGACAGAATTGATAGATAGATTATACGTGCAGAGAGACACGTAATAATCAAGGGGTGCTTCAGCAAAATTAAATTCTGTAATAGCATTTACAATACCATCGATGCATTCTGTTATAGTATTAACTTCGTTAAGACCAAGTGAAGAGTTAATTAGAAGAGAAAGGGCCAAGAATGAACACAGCATTTTGATAAGTGAGGCAAAGGATTGATGATACAGAATATGAGGGCCTATATGGGGGGAGCAGCTGACAGACTATATATTGTACTATAAGAATGTGAGAAACCCATCTCATGGAATACATAGAGAATGACCCACTCTTACCGAATCTCTCTCGTAATAGCTCGGGCTATCTTTCACCATAGTTCAGTTAAGCAACCTATGAACCAGTCAAGAACTGTGTGGATGCCTTTCCGACATCGTAGCGAAAGATGGGAGTACGAAGTTGTGTCTAATTATCCTGCCCGGAGAAAAAGCTATGTGACCGAGTCTAAAGTTTGCAGGGTCTGTTCTATCTGAAGTTTTGATTCGGCATTTGAGATGCAGAGATTATCGTCTTGTGTTCTCAGGCCAAGTCTTTTACGTAAATAGTTTCATAGACATGGTGTTTCACCGGGTCAGTATAGGGAAAGGAAATAAAGAGCGAGAAATATCCGAGGCGTAGGGCGGAGGATGGATATGGTTCATTAATGGGAAGATGTTGGCTTAGATGACATGCCTAAAATTACTATTGATTAGGGCTGAAATGCCGAAATTTGATACTTCTAGCGTAATAGTATATTATGCTTTGAGGTAGGCGTTTCTGGCCCGAACATGCATATCAAAGAGGGTGCCCATATGATCTGATAAGATTACAGACCGGCATCTGCCCCCACTCCTGATTAGATTAGATCGGCGGCTAAAGCTAGCTTTTTTACATAATTTTTGATATGCATCTTATCCGAAATCTCAAATCTAGACCTGTGCTAAGATCATGCGATACCGGCAAGTAGCATCTTCCAGACTCATTTTTCCGCTTTTCACCGACAACTGCTACCATAGACTATACGATAGACGAGTCCGAACTCGGCAAGCTACTTTTTCTCTCTCGCGCCATGCATGCACTGCGCTAAAAGAAGCAAGAAATCCGATGCTACTAACTAGCACATATACTCTTCTAACTTGTTACGAATATAAATCTTAGGACATGAAAGGTCCTTGGATTCGTGTTGAGTCCATGTTTCTGGCGTCTGGGGACCTCCCCGCACTAATAATAAACCACTAAATATCTGAGAAGTATAATAGTAAATAAGTTTATTTTATTGTAACAGACATATGAATTGAAACTCTGTAAAGTCTTATATGTTATTTAAGCGATTTTATATATAAGCCTCCGACTCATTATCATTGCGCCCTATCTCATCTCTTTCACTTATACTATCGCTATCCGTCTCAGGATCCTGCTCTGTAGAAGACGATGCCTCACTTGGGCTATACCTAGACGCGAACTCCGGTCCTGTCTCGTCGAACAAATGTCCTTCTATATGGAGTTTACTCCGCGAGTTGTAACACTTGTAGCAGAAGCTGAAATCAAGGCAGTCTCTGCACTGATACCTGATACCCCTAATCTCCTGGTAAGACTAACGTTAGTTCTATTTCATATACAGAGCAAGATCCAGATGTTTGCATCACTTACTCCGAGACAAAACATGCAATACGAATCGATATGAAGAAACGCTTTTGTAACACTTGTTGCCGGTTTCTGCTTTCCCTCTTGGCGGCCATTGTCCCCAACCTCATTTGTAGTTACGGTGGTCAGTAGCCTAAGAACATCTTCTGGAGCACTACTGTACACCGCGATATCTAACGGTGTCCACCATTGTTTATTGGAGAAATAGGCTTGCACGTTTGGGTCTGCACCCAGTTCCAGCAGCAGTTTTATGGTTTCAACTTGCTCCTCTACCACCGAAGCTCGGAACTCACTACCACAGCCCCGCACTGCCCAACATAGTGCCGTCCACCCATCATCATCCTTTTCATTGACATCGAAATCTTCATCATTGATAAAGAGCTCTCTTAAATAGTTCATCACTTCTACAGACCCACCCTGGGCGGCCCAATGCAGCACACCTCGGCCAATCTTATCTCGAGCTCTGAGGTTTGCACCGGCGCTATAAATCAGTTTGACATGATTGATCCCATTCAGCATAGCCATGTGTAGTGGAAGCCGACCCATTCTATCGCCAAGATCTGGGGCTGCCTTCTTTTCCAACAAGAACGATACTAGCATTGATGACCCTCTCAATGCGGCAGTAGAGAGTACTGTCCCGTACGTGCCACCGATGCGATTTACATTTGCTCCAGCCTCATTGATTAGATAGTGGACAATTTTTTTGGCTTCATCGTCGAAATAACCCCGCCTTAATACGGTCGCTTGTAATGGTGTGCCTGGGGTACCTGGAACCGCCAAGTCAACATCAGCACCAGCTTCTTTGAGTTGCCGCACCATCGAGACTGTAGACTCTTGACATGCGAGGTGAAGTGGTGCGCCGTAGGTCTGCGATGCAAGATTGACATTTGTGCGCCGCTCAATCAGATATACAGCTCCAGCAATATTGGAGTTACGCAGCGCAATGCTCAACGGAGTACAACCTTCCTTGTTCTGTATATCCAGCGACGCTCCAGCACGTACCAAAAGCTGTATATGCTCAAGCACAGTCCATGCGCATATAAGATGCAACGGCGTATTGCCGTCATTATCTGTGATATTGATGTCAGGCCTAAATTCCATTAACATGCGCATCGCATTGCCTCCAATTGCATGGTGAAGCGCCGTCGACCCGTCATCCGTCCTGTGGTTGACGTTCGCTCCAGCCTCTGCCAGTAGAAGTACTACCTCGCTATGTCCTCTATCTGCTGCAAAAGTAAGAGCTGTCCATCCATTATTCATACCGTCATTTGTGTTCCATAAATCAAGGTCTATGGTCGCATCGTACTCTAGCAAGATTTTAACAGCCTGCACGTGGTTGTCTCCCGCAGCGTGTATTAGAGGAGTGACTCCATCTGAAGACCGAATATCTGGGTCTGCACCACGCTCGAGTAAGAGTCGCACCACTTCTGGCTTCTTTATCGCGCTGAATAGTGATGCTAGTTCGTGGGTCTCGGCCGTGTGCCGATCTGCCCCTTTGTCTATTAACATGCGAACAACTTCGACATAACCCTGGTCTACGGCTCTATCAAATGCTGTCCGACCTTCAAAATCTGCCAGTTTGATATCTGCATCATTTTCTAAGAGATAATCGACACTGCGCACGTCCCCAAGCAGCGCCGCATGCATGAGTGCCGACATTCCATAGCTATCAGTGTCATCGATTCGGGCGCCATTCTCATGGAGCAGTTTAAGTAGCTGAAATCTTGAATCGGCGTCCTCCATATTATTAGCGAAGATCTGAGGAAGAACTGGCGGATTTAGCTTAGGGTGATTCGGATCTGCACCGTGGTCGAGGAGAATCTGGCAGATATCTGCATGTCCCTTTGCTACTGCGTAATTAAGGGGCGTGCCATGGGGTCCAGGAAGATTTGGGTCGGCTTTGGCATGGAGCAGGATTTGTAGACACCGTAAATATCCCTCTTCTGAAGAGACAATCAAAGGAGTCCAGCCGGAAGAGTCCTGCTTGATCGATGTTCCAAGTCTCGTGTCAGAGCCTAGAGCAACCAACACCTCGACACACTTGAAGTTACCCCAGAGCGATGCTTCATATAGTGGAGTAAAATTGTTATCGTCTTTAACATTCAGGTCAGCCCCAGCTTCTTCTGCCAATACACGTGTTGCGTCTGCGTGGCCATTCGCGCAGGCTATATGTAAAGCTGTTTGACCATACGGCCCACGGCATTTGACGTCTGCCCCTTCTTTGAGCAAGACTTTTAAGACTTCAACATGTCCATTACGAGCTGCATTGTGTAGAGGAGTAGACAGCTGCATTGGGTCTTCAGGGTGTACTGGGATTCCTAGGCCTAGGAGAGCTGAGACGACTTTATCTAAACCTAGCCAGGTAGCCCGGTAGAGCAGAGAAGTTGGCCAAATGAAATCTCTACAATTGATTTGAATATGTCGAATTAAATATATGAGGGTCTTCTCGTCACCATTGGAGCTAGCGGTAACAAGAGTTTCCTGCAGAGCCGGTGCAGGATGCTTGGTCCGAGACAGAAGAGACCGAACCTCATCGGGATAGCCATTCATTGCTGCCTCTGCAAGCGCAAGTGAGAGATCTTTGTCCCCGTTCCGCCATGCTTCGGCATCTTCGGCTAGACCAAATGCGGTGAAGAGCGGGTATAAGGACTGGAAGCGGGCACTTCTTGATATGGGTTGTCCTAGGACCCAGTGAGCCTTCGACCAGTAGTAAACTGTTTTAGATTCCACAAATTGGTGAAGCGCGTCTTGAGATCTAAGGCTAGGAGGAATGAGCGTAAAATGATTTGTCCAGTACTTGATGGCATAAGAGAATAAGCTAGTGCGGTCTGGGAAGGTTGGTGCATCCATCGAGAGGGGGTCAATATCTGCTGGAACATATGGTAGTATATACCTAGCTTCAACAACAGACTTAACGCCATCTCGCTGCAGATAACTGAGGCAAGTCTCGGCGATAGTCTTGTGCATACTTGCATCTTCATCTCCTATCAGTTCCATAAGTGCTTGTCGTATTTGTACATCTCCTACCCTTATCTCATTGCCCGTAATTTTAAGAATTCCTGCGAACCAGGTTTCGATTTTACCAACAATCCCTTTAATAAAATCTGCACTTGCTGTATGTTCGATCCCGTGATCTTTTGGTGAAGAGATGAAAATGGCAGTTCCCAGCTCCCAGATCGTAAGTGGTAGAACAGAATATACAGCCCAAATGAGAATTCGCTGTGCTAAATTGGGATCGGGTAGGCTGTTAAGAATTTGCATAAGAACTGGTTTGAGATTTGAAACATCAGCCGAATCAAGTTGAGATTGAAACACGGCCTGTGGTGACCGCTCGCCGTATACCTGTGCTTGCTGTAGAAGTACTTGCCGCACTGAAGGATCGACACCACCAAGTTCTGCCATCTGCTTTTTGAAAAACTCATTTTCTGTACTGAGACGTGGTGATAGCTGAAGTAAGCGTAATGAATCCAAATCCATAGTTGCCGCCGCATTATTCGTCGTTCTGTCCAGATTCAGGGTTGGGCAGCCAGAAAGTTCTTCCAACAAGACACCAGGTTGGCGAGATGTCACAACAATCTTCCATGGACGTTCTTGGCGGCTGGAAACGTATAAGAACCGCTGAAGAAATCGCTTGCGAGAAGCGTGGTCACAATCATCGAAATGGTTAATGACGCACGTCACACCATCAATTTGGCCTTTGATTCGAAAGTACTCAAACCAGCTGAGAAGATCAAATTCATTCAAGCTACGGTCTAGCCTGAGACTGTTGAATTGGAGGAGAACGAATTCAGCTAGACTCGGGTGGTGAATAATTATCTGAGCTAAGAACGTGCCTAACATATCTGTGGTAGAAAAGTAGCGGATATCATATTTATCGAAGGTAAAATAGACAACAACTTCGTTTTTCTCACTTGTTTGGCGAGTCTTGTCGAGGCTATAAAAAATGTATTCGGATGCTTCCTGGGTACCAGCCTTCCCGTATACGTAAAGCAATTGTGGATCTGGATAATCCAGCCATGCTTGATATATCTCATTAGAAGTAATCCAGCTATATGGATGACTAGGATCATGGGCAGTCAAGAAAGCAAAAATCGGAGATGCGAGGTTCAGTAACGTGCGTTCATGACTCAATATTCTAGAATCCGGGGCTAGTTCTGTGATGGCCCGTCAGTTATAAATGCCCAGATAACTTGAGCGCTTGACATATTTACGTACGTAATTGCATCTTTTGTTGATTTTGGAATATCTCAGATTGATTTGCAAGACTGCACTTTATTTGTCTCTCGAAAGGG
The DNA here is from genome assembly GCA_037952705.1 of Haplographium delicatum. Lineage (NCBI taxonomy): Eukaryota > Fungi > Ascomycota > Leotiomycetes > Helotiales > Hyaloscyphaceae > Haplographium > Haplographium delicatum. Next base: position 34,703 of record JAPZPC010000228.1, read on the forward strand.
GCGCCCAGAGTTCCGCAATATACGTCAAAGACCTACCTAAGTCAGTCATCTAATTTCCTAATCAGAATTCTGAGTCTTAAAAGACCTACTGGATCAATGTCCATGTCTTCTTTAGCTCTCCCTGCATAAATGCTCACGACGTGAGTGCGCAAAATATTCTTAGATTGAAGGAAAAGGCCGTTGATCTGCAATACAGCCGTCGCCAGCCTTTCTGTTGATTTCATTGTGACGGTGCCCCCAAATTTGCTGTCCATAGAGCGCCCAAAAACGAAGCGAGCTATTCTATTCTCCATATCAAATATTCCGTAGCTTCTATGAGGACATCCGTAAAATATCTCTCCTAGTCAGACAAGCGTGACACATGGTGAGGGAATCACATACGAGAAACCGAGTATAGTCAAAAATGTCACCATAAGTTTTGGCGTAGAAGCTAGCAGCTATCAGTGCCTAATCAATTGTTAGAAATGATGACCAAAACCAGAGAATTTGCAACATACGTCTTTCACAATAATACCTCCAATATCGTGTGCGAGAAAGGCGATTGGGCGTCTCTAGCGATATTTCATTAGCCCAACCTCCTCAAAAAGGCTTCAGTCAGCTTAATACCTTAATATCATTCTTTCTCTCGACCATGAGATCATCCAATAGCTTCAAAGCCTGTTTGCGGATTATCTCTCGAGTCTGAAGACCTGATAGAATCCGGCGCACGTCGTAGCCGAACGACATCACACGTTTACCTTCCCAATGCCGATAGCACATCCAGGAGCTATCACCAGAACCTTGATTTTTCCATGGCATATCCCGTTCTCCGTGTAGTCCATGTGTAACAACAATGCTGTTTATGTTCATGTTAGTGAAGCACGAGAGCTTTCATGAGGCATGGCAAGACTTACTCGTAGTCATGCAAAACATTCATAGTATCACTGGAGCCCTCATGCCATAGCAAAATCAGGCCGTCGGGGCCCGGTAGTGAAAGGGCGGTTCTATCACGATCGACTTCTCCATCCGAAGTTCTGTTGTGGGGCCTTTCGGACATGCTTCTACAGGCAGATGCCCCAGAGATTTTGCTTCTGCTAACTTGCGATTTAAGACCAGAAGTTCCACCTATTTGCAAAGTTTGCTAGGACTCTAGTATTCCCTCGGGAGTTTGGGGATATAGTACCTCCTCAAGCACTAGAGACAAGGACATAGCTTTCTCGCGCAAACAGCCTGCTCCTTTACCTGAAAGCCACTTGTCTTATTTCGAACAGCCCCCAACAGACCCTAACATTCCACTCAACCTCACCACGTGAGGTGACAGCCCGAAGGGACCGGGGCTGCAGATGGCCGTTACTAAGCAACACTGCTATCCCTACGGATCCGTAGTGCAACCCTAATTTAATGCGAGTTGTAAGGGACTTCATCTGCGCAGGCAAGACGGTGCAATAAAGGGAGCTAATGCTACCCACCTATTACTGCAAGTGTCATGGTTCCTCGCCTGAAATAAGTCTATCGTTTTTCTATTTCTTCTTCTACAGACTACGAATAGAAGTATTGGATAGCACGTCTCATTCGCGATCGATCGCAAATTTGGTTGAAAACCACCAAGTCTTCAACGACCAAGGTTATGATGCCAGATTGGAGATCGAGATCAAATTAAGTCCTCATGAGGGAGATGAACAAGTATCTATCGCACACAGAATGACCCCTCGAGGCCATAACATCGTCGGGCGCAAAGGGTCCGTTGACGCCCATTGCACCGGTGTGATATCATATATGCATTACTAGAAAGTAATGCGGTATAGATATTTCATAGAGTGTATTGCGATATGGGACCAGGAAATTAATCCACATGGGGTTGAGGGAGCCTATCTACCGTACGTCAACTTCGTGAATAATAGAGGGATTTTGCAACCTCTGCAGGTTGACTGAACCGACCATATTAGGGTAAGCTCCATACTAGCTCCGGGAGCAACAACTTAATTTGATTTTTCACAAATCGTCAACAGGGGTTTTTAGTCAGAGGTTAACGCTGCAGCGTCAGACGCTAAAGTTGGCTGAAAATCTGTATCTAGATAGGATATATCCCTAGATGGTTTAGGGTAAGGTAGATTTAAGTTTTTTAAACTATATCGTACAATTAATAATATACTACTATAGAATCATATATAAATTTTTTTCACGCTAATAATTAGGTTATATCTAATCTAGAAGCGTCAAGGTTCAGAAATTTTGATTCAAAATAAGTGCGAAACCTCAATTGACGGATAATTGAGCAGAATTAAAGTGGGGCCTACTATTGCCTAATTGGGTAGTAGTCAGGATCGAGTCAGTCAATCGTCAGAGGTTGCGAAATATCTCTAATAGAAGGACGAATTTGCCGTGGTCCCCCCCATGGATTTTCAGCTGTGGCTCTAAACGACAGCCTCATATATCACAATGCAAGGGTCTTAGAACCCTCTGGATACTGCATTCCGGGTGCATTACGACGTATAGGAGATCAAGATATCAAGATAAACCCTCTAAATACTAGGTTTTCTTCAATTACACTGTTTATATGCTTTTCATTAGATCATTATTAGACCTATAGCTGAAAATAAGGGGCGGATAGTACTGCTTACTCATGGTCAATGCATGGCTGGCATTGCTGCATAGGTAAGGGGAAATCTCGTGGGGGCGGATCGAGCCGTGCTTACCACTATACATTTATAGAAGTAAGGCTCGAGGCTCGGGCTCAACTACCTCTCCGACACCTAACACCACAACACTAATTCAATGCTAACATTCGATCTTTGTCGGTGGCAGCGTGTAAGATAGCAGAAGGATGCCACCTTACGCTAACATAGCCGAGGAGCAAGAACTTGAAAATGTAGCTAATGGCGAAGATTGCTTAGAAATAGGCATTAGCGAAGAGAGCGACGAGGACGATGAGGACGACGAGGAAGAGGAATTTGATTTGAAAAAGCGGTTTGAGGAAATTCTAAAAAGTCTAAAATCCGGCTCTTTAGACCTAGCTTTCCTATCGCAGCGCAATTCATTCATCGCTAGTAACAGGGACGTCCTCAACGGGAAGACTACCGACGAGCAACAGAACTTGCTGCATATCCTAGCGAATAGTGATAGAGAAATTTTACTATTATTCGAGAAGCTTGAGCCGCTAGTTAAAATTCTAGTCCAGCTGCCGGAGAACCTACTAGCTGAGACGGATGGAGATAACAAGACACCTCTCTATATCGCAGCCGCCCGCGCAAAAAAAAAGCATAAGTTACTTCGAGCCATGTGCGAGGCGCACAACAATATTGACAGCGTTCTCGGTATTTAGTGCTTTAACAAGGAAACTTGTCTTTATGTCGTTATTCGTAAAAAAACTCTACACATTCATGTATTGTATCTCATCGGCTTAGCTGGAGAGAAGACGCTATGCGCCCAGGACAGTCGGGGTAACACCCCTCTCCATGTTGCTGTTGATTATGGACTCTGTTTCGAGGATCAGATCAAAATCGTCAAAGCGCTTGTGGTAAAATCCGATACGGCAATAGATATTGTGAACACCAAGGGTCAGTCGCCATACCGCTACTATAAGGACACCCATATAGAGGCCAGTAACAAGGCCAGGAAAGCCTAAGAAGCCGCACAGAGGCGTGGGATAAAGGATACCGACCGAGAAGGTAGTCAAGGCCGGCGAGAGGGGTCAGTAATGGATGGTTTCGGGGGGCAAGACTAGCGGGATCTAAGACAACAATACAGACCTCTTAATTCAATAATAAATCCAGGTCCTTCACCACCAATATCACTGCAAAGGGTAAACACTTTGTCAAATGCGCCGCCGGGAAAGTACGGTGTTGATTTATTAAAAACGGCAGTATCGCGAGTAGATTCTCCAAAAGCCAAGCCGACGGTACAGGTGAATAAGGCGAAACTGGATAGAAGTTTGGACGGTAAACTACTGCTAAAGAGACCCGTGGAGAATTTGAAGAAGAAAAGATCTTCCAAGGGGCAGGCGAAAGCGACGGGAGACATGACAGAAGAAGCTAAACTGTCTCCTGAAACTGCTAATGCCATCAAAAACCTTATTAAGCTACATTATCTACGAACAAGGAAGCACGATGAGGCTATTGAGTTCCTATATGGGCCATCACAAGGTATGAATCCTACTTGTACTTATATTCATTTTCATAAATGATACTTTTGTCTGATCGTCGTCTAGAACACTAGATCTATTTTGACTTGTACGGATACGGTCCGACTATCAGTCAGAGCTGGATTAAGAGCGGCGTCGAGTACCTTAGATTTAAAGATGTTCTACAATATGTAGTAGTACCACAGGTTCAAGTTGAGGGCCAAGCCGTATCTCAACAGCGATCATCTAAACGACAACCCAGAAAGGACAGCCAAGGTCGCACTAATCTAGTGTTTCTTTTCAAGTGGCTCAAAGCTAAGAGGAGTGTTAAAACTATTCTTAAAGTTATTGTAGATGACCTTCAGGAGCCTGCGCATAGCGATGAGGCTATTGAAGCTGCTCTCAAAGGGATAAATGTGGAGGATTGGGATTGGCGAAAACATGATCTGTGCCTTGAGGTTATCCACGCAGTCGCACTAGCATCGAGGATTGTGCATCTCTATTGGAGTAGGAACAATGCAATTCTAAGAGGTTGGAGCGAGCCAGAGGGCTTAGCAAAGCTAGAGAAGCTAGAAAAGGTGCATTTAAATGTACAGCAGGTTAGCACCACCTATACAATACCTCCCTACAGCATTTCTTCTCCTCTGATATAGGAGACCACCATCTGACAAGTGAACCAGGGCCTCGAAACCTCTAAACGCACAAAACAATATGTCCTGGCATTCAAAGAACGTATAAAAAATAACTGCCCGAATGTCGAGGTAGACTCGAGGCTTCCACAAGCCTCTACCATTGAGCGCAGCGTATCGCAAGTAGATGCTCTACGAGTAGAACAGGAGGAGCGACACCGCTAGTTAATCACGATAGACGAATTCGCCGACTTTCTTCAAAACATAGAAAAAAGCGTAGAACCGCCGCTCGTACTTGAGGAGCCCATCACAGTAGCACTAATTGATGATAGTATCGACATTAACGACATAGCGCTGCAGAGCAGGATTATGGGTGGCCGCAGCTTTTGTTATCGCAATGAGGAACAAAACCTTATACAGCCTTATTATGTGTCGAGCGGTGGTCATGGGACGGCAATAGCCAGCTTGATTTGTCGAGTTTGTCCTAGTGTGAGACTTTACGTGCTGAAATTGAACGAGTATGTGGTCGAGGGTAGGGGGAGGCAGATCACTGCTAAGAGTGCCGCAAAGGTATATAGTATTATAATATTATCAATCTGTGTCAAGATTCGAAGTATCGCAGGCTAACGGCTGCTGCCTGCTTTCAGGCCATCCAAGCTGCTATAGACAAAGGTGTTCACATAATCTCTATGTCCTGGACAATCGAACGAACAGATACGAATGCAAAAGGTATTGCAGAGCTTGAGAAGGCCATCGAACTAGCCGCCAAAGAAGGTATATTGATGTTCTGCGCGGCGACCGATCAGGGTGCGTACATAGATCGCAGCTACCCTGCTGCGTCATCAACCAAGAAGCTCTTCAAGATCGGCGCAGCAGAGGCCTCTGGTACGGCGCTTAAGTGGCTCGGTGACCAACGGGCGGTCGACTTTATCTTTCCAGGTCACAACGTAATTAAAGAGCGGCCGGGTGATGTACCTATTGATAAATATACGTCCTTAACGGGTTCTTCGGTGGCGACAGCCTTGGCGGCAGGCTTGGCAGCTGTTATATTGTATTCTGTATAGGTTGGTTCGCATACGACAAGAGCAAGGCATCGCGGGGTCACGATAGATGATTTCCGCGCACTGAAGAAGCATGACCGGATGAAAGATGCATTTCTAGATATTGGGACGACAGTCGAGAGTGAGAAGAAATATATCGCTGTGTGGGATAGGTTCAAGGAGGCAGTTAAGAAGGCGGAAAGTGAGCCGCGAGACACGTGGATTAATATTGTCACTGACTTGGCTGCTCTGTTGAAGAAGAGGCAGTTATAATATATTTAGTTTAGTTATTTGATATCCTTTGCTGTCTCTAGTAAATTTCAAGTTTTGTGACATGTCATACAAATTCATCGAATAATCTCGTGAGTCAAATATCCTGATAGTATTATTGCACTATTTTCTAAAGGTTTTCTCACTTCTAAATTTAGAAGTATAAGCGGCTTCATATTATTAGGGTCAAGGTTATTGCTTCAATCAACCCACTACTACTTTGCTCTATCTACTACTCTCACCCTAAGCCCCTTTGATTTGACATGAGGAAATGGAGTTAGTAAACCATCCCCCTTCCCACTTCCTTCATCCATACCTTCAAAATGGATGTCTAGTTTATAGAAAACCCATGCAATAGTTGTATAGATATGAGCTAGCGCTAGTCTTGGCAAAAATAAGTAGGTCCTGGGATTTTGACGATTTATGCATACTCTTTTCCCAAACAACGTCTGATTCCTTTTCCAAATGAACCAATATATTTTCAAGGCCCTTGCTATTAGGCTCTAGCCAGCGATGAGTCATAAACTTTTTTACGTCTAGAAAGAGTGCTTCATTTTCGTGATTAAATTGAGGAGTCATATTAATACCGACCTAGATATAGATCAATAACACAGGGCAAACAATGACTAAAGAACCTTTCACCGATGGGAATTTTCCATTCTCGGAATGCAGTAATGGAATAACGATTTACTCGTGGTGATCTGTATGCACTACCGTGCTCAAGCCTGTCGTCGATCAGCCGGTGCTTAAGGCAATAAAAACATGCCTGCAATATACCTAAAAGTCTCCATTACAACACTCCGCTATATGTGTTAAGTAATAATTATCATCTGTTCTAGTAGTTCGAGTGCACTAAACAGGCACGGAAGTTTCTCAAGCTCTTCTAGAGGGCAGTTTGTCTCTAGAACAAAAGGCATGGTCGAGGTCGGATTGCAGGCGTTGATAGCATAGTGGATTGCTCAAAAGGTGAAACGTAGCCGTTATTAGCAAATTGGCAGTACCTTCAGTTCCTGCAATTAGTGCGGCTAAGGCATCGGCGTGTAAAAGCCCCAATTCTTTATCCACATCTAATAGTCTGAGAGTCTCTCGCTGTCAAGGATTACATCGATCAAGGTAGTTCTACCTTTTTCTATGCCCGAGACTGTGCGAACTTGCAATATTTTCTTTATTCGCATGTATATACTCCATATTTTACTGTTAGATAATTTGCAAAATGGAAGAACATGCCCGCATACTTTTTGATAATGAAGCAACGATTTTAAACTTAGGGTAAAGAACATACCACACCAGCGCCAGAGGCTCATGAGAACGTAAGCGGGGAATCCGGCGTGTCTGATACGTGCTAGAAACCGAAGAAGGCCACTACAAGAGGCGTGAAATTTGTGACCAAAGTCTGGAGAATAAATCAAATTGTAGGAGGAAGAAAAGTAGAACGAGGCGACGATGTCGTTTCCAAGACTTCGATAACCATCGGAGAGATTAATTGCTTCTCTCGTAACTACAAGCTCTTTCAATCGTTCACAAAATCTTACAGCTAGACTATCAATGACGAGTTTGAACTGTATTATCGAGCTTCGGCGAAATTGTGGTTGAATAGCAGCACGACGTCGACGATGTAGTCCCGAGTCGATTGTTGTGACTAACGCCGTGCCTGCGTTGTAATACCAACTGTATTTATCCATATTTGGTGTGAGGTAGAATTTATTATAGAATTCTGAACAGTTAATGTGCATCTCGTTTGGACTTATATGAATAATCAGGCCTGTTGATTTAGAACCTGATCTCGGAATACAAAGTTATTATCAAACTCGCCATATATTTGATGAAGTTCTTCTATCTTTAAGTGATGTTCTGCGTTTTTCATACAATCGTAGTAGAACTCATACCAAAGGGTTAACGCCGCCAATGGTGGTCCTGGAAATTTGGCAAAAGGGCTAAAATAGAGACGATACGCCCCCAAGCAAATTAGCTATGCAACGAGGAGACCAGCACAACCTAGTGGCCATTCTAGAGTCTCTAGTTCTATTGGTGTGATCATTTTCTTGAACTCCTCATGTCGATGCTATCGAAGATAAAAAGATAGGAAAGGAAAGGTGGATGAGACAGGAGAAACTATTATTATCAAATTATAGATGACTGATATATCAGTTTGAGTTCGTACGGAAGAAGTCGTATGAGGCAAAGCATCAATTTGGCTATTCAGCACACTTTAGTGCAACAAATCGCCCCAGATACAAGGGAACTTCTCTTCTTACTTATGTCCGCACGCATCAGTAACTCGGTACGAACTGACTCGTCTCTTGAGTAAGTTCAAGGGAAAGTTCCGTTAACCTTTGATTAGGTTTCTTAGAGTCAAGGTGTCGTTTATATTACGTGACTTTCAACTCACAACTATAGACCACGGCATTCTGTGGAGGCAAGCATAGTAGATCTTTCCTTAAAGAGCATTTCCGTGCAAGATATTACTCCGCTTTTAAGGCAACCATCACGTGATCGAACTTTGATCACGTGATAAGCCACCTCCACTTAATTTGGCTGACTAAGCTGATCACGTGAGAAGGCGGAGAAAACTGGAGTCTAGTAATAGCTGCGCTCAAATAGCTGCGCTCAATAAAATAGATTACGAGGATTTTGTTAAGTTCTTTCCAAGTAAAAGCAGCGAGTCTAAGTTTCTATGTCGTTGCCTTAGATATTGTATGGGAGTTGTTGATGCCTTTGAAAGTGTAGCCATTTCAAGCGTAACTTACCCGATATAGGCCTGCCGTGCGCGTTACCTAATTAGGGATAGGATGAAGAGGGCCCGTTGTGTGCCAGATAAATTCAGCTTTCAGCTTTCAGCCTTCGGACCAATTACTTAACGAAGCATTCATTTTAACCAATGAAGACTTTCACTGGGCCTAAATGGGTATTCAGATCCCACTAGTCTTCCCTGATATAACTAAGCTTGTATCTAGGTTAGGTACGGTTACAGTACTACATAAGCAAGCAGCCTCTTAGATTATGCCTTTTTCTCTTAAGATTTTTTACTCTGCGTCTTTGTGAGGTGAGATTACTTACAATGCGGGACATTTCTTCAAAATACGACTTAGTAGTCGTAGGGGCGGGACCGCATGGACTTATTGCAGCTCATACCTGGCTTGAATTATATCCAGAATCCAGGATCATAGTTTTAGAAAGTGAGCCGGAAGTCGGGTGAGTCTTCATTACTTCATTTTAGAGATAAAACCTAATGTATCGCAGTGGAACTTGGGCAAAGGGACGAATCTATCCCGGCATGATGACTCAGAGCCCCTTGAGGAAAATTGAATATAGTGTTTATCAAATGCCACCACCAGAGACCACATTTTTCGATTTAATGTCTGGTAGTCATGTTTCAGCATACCTTGAGGCCTTCTCACAGCACAAAATTTGGGCTGGGAAGACTCTACGAGATCGAATCAAGTTTAATTTCAATGTTGACAGCGTTTCCTGGTCAGAAAGCGATGGGCCCAGATTGTACACAATACGGAGTTCCACTGGAACCAGTGTTACATGCTGGAAGCTCATTTTGGCCACTGGATTGACAAACGTGCCTTATCTGCCAACTTTTAAGATGGAGAAGGGGGATGAATTCAGTCCGCCTATCATCCATTCCAAATATTTGGCTAAGAATTCCGAATTTTTGCTCTCCACCACAATCCAAAAGGTCGTTGTGCTGGGAGGCGCCAAGTCCGCCTTTGATACCGTTCAAATGTTGCTGAACGGGGGCAAACATGTTACTTGGATCATACGGGACGATGGTAGCGGACCAACTTGTATGGCAGATCCAAAACCGCCACCAATCTTTGGTCTCAAGAATTCCAGTGAACTTATCAGTACACGATTCATATCAAAGCTCTCGCCATCAATATTTGAGCCAGTTGACAGCTGGGCTCGATTTTGGCATCAGAGCAAAATAGGTATTGCCGTGAGTTCCTTCTTCTGGAAGATGATTGGAATTAAATGGTGGAAAGCAGCGGGATATGATAAGGACGAAAGGTTATTTCCGTTAAAGCCTAGTCGGCCGCCCTACTACGTTCATACCATTGGCATTACGAACTCACCAGGTTTGTGGAAAACCATTGCCAAAGCGAAGATTGTGAGAGGGAGTATTGATAAATTGAGTGGAAACGATGTCGTTCTTAATGATGGTCAGAATATTACTTGCGATGCTTTGGTTGCGTGCACAGGATGGGATGCAAGGCCTGGCATCTTCTCAACTGAACAATCTGCGGAACTAGGTCTACCAGTAGACCTAGCGGAAGAGTCACCCGCCGGCAGGAAAAATTGGGAGTCGCTCATTGCAGAAGCAGATAAAGAGGTTCTATTACGATTTCCAAGATTAGAAGACCAACCTATATTTCCGAGCACAGGAGGACGCACCAGCCCTGCAAAGCTATACAGATCTATGGTCCCCACGAATCCTAAATTCAATGATGGTAGTATCGTCTTCCTTGGGCATTTCATCACAAGAGACACAATGACACTAGCCGAAATTCAAGCGCTCTGGGCGGCCGCATATATGCATGGTAAACTTAAACAAAAGAACAAGAAGGAGATGGACGAAGATGTGGCCTTAGTAATTGCCTGGCGACGGAGGAGATATCTTGGAGATGGACATACATATCTATTTGACGGGCATGAGGTGAGTATCTTTTTGAAAGAAAGAATAGGTTCGAGCTTGCAATAACCGTCGATAGTATTACAGCCAACTTTTACGGGATGTTGGTATAAACGATGTGCGAAAGGCTGGTAGTTGGCGAGAATTGTTTTCTCCTTATGATGCTTATGATTATCAAGGACTGATAGAAGAGTGGAAAGCTTTATAAGAGTACTTGTTCTGCTGCTTTGCTTCTATACTAATATTCACGTCTCGAAAATATGTCACAAACATATGATCTAAGAGACTTGCTGCTTCCAGGGAACGCGTTCCTGAGATCCCAGGGAGTCAGGGTCTGCTGTTAGTACGCTCAGCATTGTATGATATACCTATACCACAAGGAGCACTCAGCCAGCTACTTAGAAGTTCCGACTACTCAGCACAAATTTTAATTTACCTTAAACATAAATTAAAATTATGCCAATATAAAATATTATAACAAGGGAGTGCAGAGCGGGGTTGTGGGTCATGAATGATGATAGGAAAAATAATAGAAGTGAGTTGAGAAGAAGCCGAGATACAAAGCTAGCAGAATAGAGAATCGAAAGATATTCTCAGACTCTAACCCTAGCCTAGTAATTTAGAAACAACAATGCCATAGCGCCAAACCTCTGCTAGAGGAATGCCGTACTTGCAAGGCAGAAATGGGCTGAAGCAGCAAGGCTCATAGTAATGAAAAGCTATGGAACTAAGATTCGTCAACAGGGAGGCTTCTACGAGCATTATAATTACGAGCTGGGAGTAATTGCAACAGGAAACTTAAGAAAGGAGGCGAATACATGTGTCTTGGTTCGAGAAACTGAACGCCGAGATAGTCCCAAAGCAGATGATACGCGTATTTGTAGGAGAGAAACCGAACGTCGAGATTATCCTAAGAACGGTGATACGCGTATTTGTGGGGGGCGTGTTTTTTCCCCACCCACCCTAGTGAATAATATGTTCACTCTTTGAGTATCCATGCGAATATGTGTTTATGTAATGAGTGCATTTATCTATTTCATACCCATTCATCGGGAAGTGACTTTGGCAAGTTGTTCACGCATTTCTTCGATCTCGCACTTCGAAAATTACCATTTGTCTCGGATTATTCTCCTTCTGAGCTTGGTGTAATGTTTTAAGTCAACAAATTAACTCTCAGCTATTCTTTAGATCCGAGACATCAAATATCACTTAGGAGTTTGGGAATTCCGAGGAATTATGTTCATTAATACTTACTCTCAATAGTCTCATATTCTACTAGAATATTGTAATCGTTATCAATATTATTTCTCTGAATATATATTTATTCGGCTTTAAGGGAATTTGCCAGACAGCTAGACTCAAAAAGGAAACCGCCATGATGTAACCCTACAATGTAGCGAGAATTTTCACTGTGCGCATCATGAAATAAACCCTCATCTTTATTTAGAAATTCTACATTTGTTTCGGGTTGAATCTACTGTTTATCCCGCTTATGTATCCAGGTATACCGAATTCTTCGCCAAATGTTTCTCTTCAACTCTCTCCAGGCCCAGCATGACCTCATTAAGGATAGCTTCATAGCTCCCGGTTATGGCGGGTTGAAGTTGTCCTTCTCATATTTCAATGGCTACTCTCCGATACTTGATGGATCGGTTCGAGTTGTCGTCATCGATTCTTCCAACTTCGAGAAATCTGAGAGCATTATTGTAGCTATCAGCGTTAAAGCTTCGAGCCTATCATGTAATTTTCTTCGGTGGCTATTCACCTGATATCTGTTAACCCCTCTTAGACAAAGATAACATTCGAATTCACCAGCAAGGAAATGAAATCTCCATCTCTACTGGTGGACTTAACCTGCTATCATATGTCACTGCGCCACGGCTTATAATCGATGTTACAATCTCTGTGCCGCGCAGCATCGGCGACCTGGAGATCAAGACGCTTAGCTTACCCATCTTCATCCAGACAGTGGGAAGAGCTAGTGATGTCATACTGGAGACTAAATCTTCACCAATCACTGTGGCAAATATTGAAGCTCGTAGCCTTATAGTTTCCACACATAGCGGAATCATTACATTCAAAAAATTGAGCGAGCAGCTTGTGGACAACTTTATCAAGGTTACCAACTCTAGTGGGAACACAGCCCTGCTCTCTTCACTCTACTCTCCGTCTGTGCATGCTGAGGCCACTTCAGGATCGATAAGCTTGGCCACGACGATTACGGCGAGAGAGGTCAAGGTCAAGAATTCTTCCGGCTCGATCAGTGGCTATGTTGAGTATTTTAAAAAGGTTCATAGTGTTTCTACATATGAGAATAAATCAGGATCACTCAGTATTAAACTGAAAGAATGGACTGGCTTTCTTACGGCGGAGAGCGGTAGTGGAAGCAAACATGTTAGTGGGCAGGGCTTGGAGAAATGGGATGACGGCTGGAAGAAGGGAGATGGAGATTCTCAAGCTATTTTAACGACGAACAGCGGCTCTATTAATGTGGAGATATGATAAAGACGGATATATAACCATATCCATTTACATACGCCTCGGAATTTAATGGGACATTTATTAAATCCTTAGAATTTTTCTCTGAGCTAGTGCCAAAGGTATACATATGGAAGGTAGATTTGTCTGTATCAGGAGTTATTTTAAGTGTGTTGAGCCAGAAATGAGTATGGTAGATGCTGTTTCAGTTCCAGTCTTGATTTGAACTTCAGAAGCGTTAATTCTAGAAAGAGAAGCCACTAGCTCTGAAATTGATCTCTCCTTATCCGAGTTACACACTGGATACGACACTAGATAAGAAAAAAACGTTGTTGATCTGTTCAGACATGGATTAATACTTATCCTTCGCGCTCCAAAATTATCAATATTCTTTTTCGTTGGATATTTCGTCGTAATGCTTATAAAAAGTTTTCGAGTGTGTAAGCACATTCACTTTATAAACCTTCTCTACAAGTCAATTAGCTTGGCCCTCTTTTACTCTGTTATTCTTCTATATATTTAAAATTTATGGCTAAATAATCTGCGACTTCTACGGACTTTTCCTTAATAAAGGCTAATAATTGGATCGAACGTCAATCTATTGACCAGAGGTGGTACAGTCACCTCGTTTAAGTCTTAGTGATTTTTATAAAAAGCATGTTTTTACGCAAACTGCGTTTCCTTCCCTTAATATTCAAAACAATAATATGCTACCTCAACGATCTCCCTTGGCTCCTATCTCTGGAAATAAGACTGAGAGAAAGGAACTCTCTGACTATGAGAGAGGTAGAATCTAAGGGATAAGTGATAATAGTACTATAAAGGCTTATATTGCACAGTACTATTATTACTTATATTCGACTGTTACGAATACCCTCTTAAATAACGAATCGCGCGACAACGGTTATTCTCTACCTTAATTAAGCCCTCTAAAGTGTTATTCTCCTGTAGAGGAAAGACTTGTTCTACGATATATATAACGATTTCCTAAGGAGATATACGCCTAGGTTATTACTGCCTATGTAGTTACGTTTAAGAAAGATATAATTAAGAAGATTTTGAAGGAGTATAGACTTAAGAATTAGAAGTATAAACGACGCCCTTTCCTCGACTAGAAAGCGGCTACACCAATTGCCTTGCTTAGTGCCTTGTATATAAGTTTATAATAGAAGAAGAATAGGGTATATATATATAGAGCAATAAGTGTTCTGTAGAGCAAGGGCAGGGGAAGTAGAATAAATAGTACTTTTGTACAATAATAGATAAATAGTAACCTAGAATATTTTAAACTTATAAGACAAATAAGAATATAAAGGTTATAGTCTAGGGAAGCTTTTAGGACCTTAGGAAGTCTAATCTCTATATTATAGATAGAGATTTTGAGTCCAAGAAGTATAGCTATTCCGTAAAGTTATATCTTGTAACGACACGAACGTGGATCACGCTACGTAGAGGCATGTGGGAGTGCGTAGTAGGCTAAAAGGCTCCATTTCATA
>JAPZPC010000229.1:0-49279 GCA_037952705.1 Haplographium delicatum
TTAGATGGTTAGCTCGAGCAAGGCGTGGAACAGCAGTCACGTGTCAGAAACGATTGCTGACTAATCTAACTGCAACAGTCTCGTCTCATGAGGTGGCTTGTCCTGTACCTTAGTTATCGCAGGTGCCACAGGCACCAAGACGCTCTACGGGTACCAACCCGTTACATATAGGGTATTTATACTAATCTTATTCCTAGCCCCAACCCGAGGCCTAAAGAGTAGAAAATACGATATAATTTTACTTTATTGTTATTAAGCTACTTATATTGTTTAATTTTTTCAAGTAGAGAAATTAGACTTTACTATATAAGAGATATATTTGTGCTATCACTCTCTTCGCCTGCGATCAAGCCCAAGATTTGCAGAAGACATAATAATCAAAAAGAGGAGGAGATATGGCTATGAGCATTGTAAACGATTTTGCATAAAATGTAGCGTAAAACCCTGTCTAGGCGTAACTCGCTATATCCAGTTGCCAAGAGCGATGGCGATTCGGCCAATAAAACCTCAGTAAGAAGCACTAGTTCTAGGATAGCTAGCCCGTCAGGTAGGTCAACGTACGCGAACCCGGAATGCATTTAGTCAATAATTGTGTAATCAAGTAGCAGTATTCTCAGCGCTGTGACTTCTGTATTTAAACTAGCGCGACAGGGGAACTCGGATCAGGCAAATCCAGCTGTTCAGCTTGAGAAACTAACCTGGACAGACCGTAAGAAGCAGTAAAGGGATCTGTACTTAGCACTGAATATAAAAGAGAGCTCGCGCGCCCTCTGTTTTCAGTTCAAATCTTACTTCCAAGTCGAATCATTCCAGGAACAGCACCTCCGATCAACATGGCTACTAACACAGCAATCCTAATGATCGATCCTTACAACGACTTCCTTCACAAGGATGGGAAGGTGAACTTCAGAATTGCTGAAAGCTTGGAGGCCACTAATACCATTTCGCATATGCATAAATTGATCAAAGCAGCGCGCAGCCGCAAGATCCCAATCTTTTACTGCCTTCACCAACAAATAAGCACGCATACATACCAAGACTGGCAATTCATGACTGATGCTCAAAAACTATTAAAGTCAAAAAATGGCATTCGAGGAAGGATCTTGGGGCGCGGAGTACTTCAAGGGCATGGAACCTGATTTCGGTAATGGAGATGTCGTGGTATCGAAACACTGGAACAGTAGGTAAGCAGGTGGAGCTTCAACAAATAATTTTCTTTTTTCTGATCAAGAGTGTAGCTCATTCTACAACACGGACCTCGACTTCCAGCTTCGACAGCGGGGGATCAGCAACGTCATACTCGCAGGTTTGATCGCGAATACGTGCTTGGAATCGACAGCGCGCTATGCATATGAGAGGTAAGCAAAAAGTCCATGAATACAAAAGCTCCCAGCTCACAGATACGGTACAGTTCGTATAATGTCACCATGTTGTAAGTCTTGAATGCTCTCATATTCGGTTGCCCTAGCTAAATACAGGGAATAGGAGCGACGCAACAGCTGGTTTTACCATTGAGGCAATGGATGCCGCAGTGAAGTTGATCTGGCCATTGTTTGCGAAGAGAGTCATGACTGTGGAGGAGTTGATCCAAAGCTTGCACAGTGGAGAGAAGCTATAGAGGTCTGATTTCTACGTCATAGGGCTAAGAAGGTATATATACCTAACCCTAACAAATACAATCATTTTGAGAAAAGAGTGCTGAGTCTAACTCTAAAACACTGTTGATGTTTATTGTGTTAAAGACTATCTCTCTCGGAGTAAGAGAGTTGATAACGCTAATTCTATTGGAATCGGCTCGCAGTGTCCTTACCATTTCTACGCACCATTACCCCTTAAGTTCAAGGCTTCTAGTTTGATAACAGAATATACAGATTTGATGGCGGCAACTTGTCGCTATCGTGTAGTTCGACACATATTGATTTGGGATGGGTCCGCCAAAGGATTGGTACCCTAGACGCTAGTACATCAATTTGCGCGCTGTGACTTCTTCTTTGAGCTTAGCGTTGATTTGTAATACCAAAACCGTATAAGTTAATAAGTAATCGGCCTTTCCACCATCTCAAGCACTTAGTACTTAGGCGATGAAAAAAGCTACAGGATACAAAAGGCTTTTGGTGCTGAGAAGAAGCAGTACCAGCCCGCCATGCCAAAGTACCCTGGTGCCTCTCGAGCATGTAATGAATGCCGTCGGCAACGCAAGAAGGTCGGCTCCCTGGATCTGATAACACAAATCCCTTAACTCCTCTAACACTAAATGCAGTGTGATCTGAGGAAACCTTTCTGTCGTCGGTGTGAAAACGCTGGCCGGCAGTGCAGTGGTCTTATAGAGCAACAGATCTTTGTGAATCGAGACAAAAGCAACTTTCAGGAGCAATCACATAAGCAAGCTCTATTAGCTGCCTTGCATGATAGGAGAGTGTCGTCTAAACAGTCAATCCAATATTCAGACACACCAAGTCTGAAAGCTTCTCTCTCGCAGTCCCAGAACTCACTTAGTGTCACCCACAGTAAACTTGCGTATTATAGCATCGTTCAAGAATTTCATCCAAGAGACCAAGATGGCATTTTCAGCGGCGACAGAATTTGTCAACAAAAACCGTTGTTTTCAAACATGGCAATGTGTATTCGCTCCTTGCTCCCGTTTGCATCGCTCGGCATCAAGGTTTTCGACTTGTCAATCTTTAGCTTCGCATCATTGTACTTTGGCAAGCTAAAATCCAATGTAGATCTGATACGGATTGCCACATCATCTTACACTCTCGCTCTCATCGAGTTTCGCCAACATATCAACCGCATCTTTTCGTCATCTAAGCGCCATTCTGATACGCTTGGTTCCAAACAGTCTCTTCTCTGCATAAACCTGGCTCTTCAGCTCTTCGAAATGCTCAGTGGCGCTGGCCTGTCTGGATCTGGGCTTCAGACGCACGTGGATGGCTCGCTCGAGTTGTTGAAGCTGTTGAATCCCCTAGATTTCTTGGCGCCGCCCTTACAGCAAGTTTTCAGTGCTTTAAGGGGTTTGCTTGTAGGCTGCCTTTATTTGACTGACATGCAGCTAATAGAGCTGATACACTGCTAGTTGAAAGTAGCCATTCAAAAGCGAATTGCCCTATGCCTGGCCGAGCCAGAATGGCTTCACATACCATTCTTTGGCTCGTCGAAGACGGAGTTAGATTATCTACAAGACCTCGCTTTGAAGATTCCGACTCTACTTGTTCGGACTACGAAAATCATTCAGCATGCGAAAAGCCATTCTTTCTCGCAGAGCGAAGATGATGCCACCGTATCCGCCAAACCATGTCAATTACCCGCGGTACTAGAGCTGACTAAAGAATATGAAGACTTGTTGCTCAGGATGGAAGAATGGCTCCATCATTTTGCACAAGGGTATCCAGGTCCTCTCTACTGGTCCGCAAACCACCCTCTCCAACACATCGGCTCCTCCCCACCGCTCGAGGTGGACCTGCAGTGCATCCCAACTTTCACCGAGACATCCCACCAACTGCGATTTCCTAATGGACAGACAGCAGGAATATTCGCAGACTTTTGGTCGTATCAACTTGATCTGCTATTAGGCCTCATTGAGCTCGAACAAAGTCTAGCGGCACGTGGGCATGATCAGGCGAAGCTTGAGCTACACTACAGCTCGGCTTTAGAGAAGACATTTTCGATACTAGATACTATGCCATATTTAGTATGCTGTTTTGAAGGCTCTATTCGTGCGGAAGCACCTATAAAGACGGTTTACAGGTATTTTGATATAGTTAAGAGTAATATATAAGGTTAAAAGATTAATATTATTAATTTATTATTAAAGTAATCCGGTGTAGCTATTCGTAACCGTAGGATTGGGAGCGTTCCCAAGTTCGGGAACTACCGTATCTCGCTCGTAAGCGTGAAACATAGCTGCCTTTTTTGTTAGGTTTCTCAGCTTGTAATTCTTACAACTACTTAGTCAATTCAATTTCCGTGAATATAGCCCTTGTTGTATAGGCTATATATAAGTGAGGCATATAGCTAACGTAAGCAACTGAATTGAATTGACTAAATCGACTGACTTATTCTACAGTGTTGCGTAGCCATATTTATAACCCGCAAACATGCGTGACTTTTTGCCAAGACTTGACTACGACGCTAAGAATTTCTGCACGATGTTTTCCATGTTTTCAAAAAAGAAATTTAGGTCAAAATTGGGTCTTCACGGACTAATCAGGATATCAGGATGCCACCAATTTGTGACAAATCATGGGACATACCGTTCTTGCATCGCGACCGAGGCTTTCCTGGCATCCAGTACGGCCGCGATCTACAGCCTTCTAGCAAGTATGAGGAAGGTGGCTCGCACCGACCAATCACTGCCGGTGGGGACCTCGTGAGCGTTGCACGGAATAAGAAGGCGCCAGCATGGGCGCCACAGCTTATCGCCCAGGGGATCGTCATAGCACCCACTTCACTTTCTAGGTACCGACAATGACAACCTCTCGACGTCCAGGAGCAGGAGGCCATGAACACAGGACAGTAGCAGGAAGTACCTGGCCGACGAGGGACCCGACGCACGACTAACCACTACGAGCCTCAGCCAGATACCCCTCTTCATGGCCTGCACACACCCGTCATGACTATAAAGACCCGTGATCCCCATCTGTCGCTCGTGTGCGGTGCTCTTTCAGCCTTGCTTATAGCCTGGTCCGTTGCAGCTTATCTCATCCCACCCCATACATCCCACCATGTTAGGAGCGAGGGTTCTGTTGACCGTCGTCGTTGCTGCCCAGGCCGTCTTAGGGAGCCCGATCCAGTCACGAAGCCCTTATGCAGTCAAGGAGACGCATCGTGTGCCGCGAAAATGGATGAAGATGGGTCGTGCCCCAGCCGAGAAGATGCTGAATTTGCAAATTGGTGTCAAGCAGGGCCAGTTCCACGAGTTAGAGCGTCATTTGTATGAAGGTGTGTGTGTGTAGCTGTTCTTCAATTGAGATAGCATGAGGATGTGTTTTTGGTATTGAGCTGACTGAACCCAACCACCAGTCTCAGATCCGAGCCACACTCGCTATGGCCAGGTAATTCTTTTTCTTGCTTTGCTTCTCCCAAGACTTTCCTACCTGCTAGTCTTATACTGACAACCGTCCAGCATTTAACCTATGAGGAGGTGAACGAGCTTGTCAAACCAACTGCTGGAGCTCTAGATCTCGTGCATGAGTGGCTGGAAGCCAATGGCATTGTCTATGCCTCCTACAGCCCTGCCATGGACTGGATTAGTATCCAGACTAATGTTGTGACCGCCGAGCGTCTGCTAGGTGCCGAATATTACGTCTTCAGGCATGAGGATGGCTCTGAATTGATCCGTGCGCCAGAGTGGTCCCTTCCAAAGCATCTCCATGAGCATGTAGATGCCATCCAGCCCACCACCTCCTTTATGCGTGCTATCAAGAGAGCCGATGTGGCAGACACCCCCATCCCCTTCCCTTACCCAGGTCTGCACGAACCCACCTCTCCCGCTTTGAAGAAGGTGTGCACTGTCAACGGCACTACTCCAGACTGCTTCTCTACTCTGTACCAGACTAAGGGTTACGTGCAGAGGGCTGCAGGTAAAAACCAGATCGGCTTCAACAATTTCCTAGGTGAAATTCCAATTCGACCAGATACAAAGCAGTTTCTCACCAGATATAAGCCAGACGCTGTGTCCGGAGCTTCCGAGTACAAGTTCGTCGACATCGCTGGCGGCCCTTCCCAAGATACTGGACTTACCCCAGCACAAGCCGCGAGTGGCATCTCTGTGGAAGCGAATCTCGATGTCCAGACCATCATTGGAATGACTTTTCCGATGCCCGTCACGGCCTTCTCCACCAACGGAACGCCGCCTGAAATACCCGACGCGGGAGCCGGCGACCCCCCAGGAAACGAGCCCTACCTCACCTGGCTCAATTACGTCCTCGCCCAGGAAAGCCTCCCTCAGGTCATCAGCACCTCTTACGGCGACGACGAGCAGACTGTCCCCTACGCCTATGCCCAGCGCGTCTGTAATGGCTTCGCACAGCTCGGGGCTCGCGGCATCTCCATCTTCTTCGGTTCTGGTGATGGTGGCGCCGGCGACGCTGCTAGCAACGATGCCGCTTCCTGCATCTCGAACGATGGGAAAAATACGTTCAAGTTCATCGCGTCATTCCCTCCTTCTTGTCCATATGTCACTGTCGTCGGAGCAACGCAAGGCTTTGAGCCTGAAACCTCGGCCTCCAGACCAGCTAACAGTCTTGGCCCTGACGGAAATGTTCACGGCTTTTATGCCTCTGGCAGCGGCTTCAGCGAGTACTTTCCGCGCCCGAACTACCAGGACCAGGTCGTCCCTGCATACGTGAAAAGCATGAAGGGAGAGCACAAGGGTCTCTTCAACCCTGGTAAGTCCTCTCCCTCGCATTCTTTCTCTCCTTTCTCTTTGGCTGCACTCCTCCCGAGGGAAATCCATCTGAATTAATCACTACAGAGGGCCGTGGCTACCCCGACGTCGCCGCTCAAGGCCTATACTTCCAGATAGTTTGGAACTCAACCTTCGAGGTCATCTCCGGCACCAGCGCCGCCTGCCCTCTCATGGCATCTATCGTTGCCCTTACCAATGATGCGCTCATCTCCTCGGGCAAACCGCCCCTCGGCTTCCTGAATCCCTGGCTCTATAGCAAGGGCTTCAGGGCTTTCACTGACATCACGTCCGGCGTCAATGGTGGCTGCAACACAACTGGTTTTCCCGTTACGAAGGGTTGGGACGCCGTTACGGGCTTTGGAACGCCTGTTTTTCCTGAGCTGGTAAAGCTGGCTAGTGAAAAGTATTTTTAGATGAGAGTGAATGTTTGATGAGGGGTGGATGAAACCAAATAAGTGATGAGTGTCTTTGATGGTAGGAGTTACAATGTTGTAATCACCTTCGTACGTGGATCAGATATTTCTGCTTTATCAACACATCCGTCAGTAACTGACGAAATTTTAACTATTAAAATTTCGATGAACTCCACAAAATATCATAGCTTCATTCATACATCTCACTTTACATTCAATGATTCTCGCATTGCTAGTTGCTAGTATCTTACACGGTGATCCAATCTCGTTTGATCCTATTCCATGCATAGGCTATCACTTGATGAAGGTAAAATATGTAACATTATACACAACCGTCACTCAGCTCCCATTCCGCTTCACTACGTCCTTCAACCACCTTCCTACTTTGCAGCTCTTCCTTTTCTTTCGGACTAATAAAGCCATAGATATTCAGAAACAATTAGATTGAAATTAAATGCCTTTTTAGGAATTAGCAGAACGTATATGTATTATGCAGAGAAGGAAACTACCTTCTCTGAAAGTGCGAGGGATATTAGCCGACGGATTTGATTTTCATTCTAGCGATTTTCCGCCACTTGGTAGGCCGGTTGCATAGTCTGCTAGCTATTTTTGCCCGCGAAACGAAAAACAAATAAAAAATTCATTTGATTATATAGGAGACAGTGTGAGTGACTACTTGATTCGAAGTAGAACACCAAACCTAGTAAAGGTTGAAAATATAAAGCGGAAGGACAGGATAGAAAAATCTCTGTGTGCATTAATCAAATTTGTCGAGTATAAATACCCAGTGTTTGATGTTCAAATTTGTGACTTCTCACATTAAATACTCACTGAGAGGGGTCCTGTACCTGCTCCCTTATGATTTACCGCCAGTGATGTTCATGTTTCCAGCCAATCATTTAGTTGTTGCTCACTCTGCCAAGGCCGCCCTCCCACTAGCCAGCCATGTTCGTGTTGCAGCCAATCATACTATAGTTGCTGTGACGTAAGAAATTTACAACTCTCACATAGAGAGTTAACATTCCCTATTCTGGATTAAATTTTGGTTTCAAGTGGTGGTCACGAAGAAATTTTATTACATGAATGACTGTGACCGGAGACTGTAAAGCGAGTCATATTCCCTTTGATGTCATCCTTCACGACAGAAGTAGTTGTAGAATCTAAGGCATTATCGTGGACTTTAGGAGGCCCAGAAAAGACTTGTATCATGATTCAGAATTTTCACTGAAGGAATCGCTAATTATTTTACAACTCTTGTCAAGTTACGAAGTCACTGATCTCGTTGATGGCCTGAAAAATGCGTCTGCTCAGATATATTAGACAGGCTCTTTGCCCTCCTGACTAAGCTATTTGAAGCTGAAAGGAATCTTAAATAGAAACCAGGTCAGACAAAAATACTTTAGAAGTTTATTAAGATCTTATGGAGCGTCTGAATGAACGCTGACTTGTAAATCTTTTGACTCCCAAAAATGCACAACCCCCTGGAAGGAATGCCGTCGTCTGATGGGCTGGTAAGTCGTTAGGATTACGGCCCGCTTCCGCTGGCTAACGAGGACCGACAAATAAGGTTAATATAAGGGATTATACCTAAAGCGTGCACATTAGTATCTGATTAGGGGCGGATAGCAAAAGTGACAGAATATCCAATATTGCGGCTTTCGAGGCTCACCAACTGATGGTCTGACGAGGCAGAGTTTACTCCGACACTCTACGGACAAACTGACAGCTGGAATTTCGATTCTTAGATTCTTTATCATTTAACAGAGGCACATATTCCACACGGCGGGACTAAGGATATTGTCTTATACGCTCATCCTTGAAGATTCATATTCGTAAAATTATCTATTGAACAGCATAGGGCGATCTTAGGTCTTGTTCCGCTAGTCACAAAATCAGTATCCGAGGTCATATATGAGATTCAAATGTTAGTGGTATGAGATCTAATCTGCCCCTTCCCAGGCATCTCGCTGACTCTCTATTCAATCAGGACTCTATTGTGTCCAAATCAAAGACGGAGTTTGTCTCTATCTATGAGACTTGCACTCTGACGGAGTATTATTTCACGACCTATGTCTTTGTAATTGATGGAGGTTCTGAGCGTTAGATTCCCCAAGAGGTTAGCACCCAACTTGGCACCTGGGAATTACAGACCGGAATAGCAACCACGACTATCCATCACCCCTCAAGCACTTTACACATATCAGTCGGCCACGACATATCTAACGACGGTTCTTCAAAAGACTACTCAGCCACTAAAACTGGTAATTCAGACCTCCCAAATTTCAAGTCAACTGCTAACACTAGTATAGCTCCCACCACAACCGCCGCAGTTCGACAGCGGTCAGTAGCTCGAGCATATCGACCCAACCATCCAACACTTCCATCTATAAGGTTGTGTCAACGAATGCATGCACAGATCCGGTATCTCACCTCGCAGGCAAAGATTTAGTTTGGGTGGCATGTTTGAATTTCACACTTTACGGTTGGTTTTATGGCATTGTGGATACCTCAGTCACGGTGACTGTCACCGACGCTGTATTCGGAGATGGCAGCGGTGAAGTATATGTGGTTGACCTCACTGACCTTCCTAACTCAGTCACTGTTATTATGACTGATATTAATACTATTGGATCCTTTGTTATCTTCACCCCAGGGAACCCTGCAATCGTGGAAGTCTCCCAATGTGGTAGTCAAGCTTCTTAACGGTTTGCCACAGAAATAAGAACACACCCTATGGCAGAGAAGCGGCAAAGCCCAGATTTGAAAGAATTCATAGTCGATATCATTAATATATGCAAGAATTCAGTCGCCGGCCTTTCCCTCTCGGCACTTTGTAGCGAGCAGTCCACATTTCTTAACAAAGGTTTCCCACCTAACAGGGTCTTCAACCAAAGTACTGTTAACCTCAGAAGTGTTGGAAGCGGCTCCTATCTTGGAACTTGTCCTATAGAATCTCCGGATGTAGTGCAACTGGAATGCTTTAGTGCTCAAAAGAACCTTTACAGTTTCTGTATCAAATCACAAGAGATTGTGGCCAGTATCGCTGGGGGGCGTGTTTCTTGCTTACTAGCCAAATCCGAGGACTTACTACTATGGCATGTAGAGCTCTCAATCTCCTAGGAGAGGACTGTCTAATAATCAACAATTTCATTCCCAATGGACCAGAAGCACAGGTACAAGCATCTAATGGCAAGGGTGTCAGTGTTTACCTTAATATCCAGCTTTATGGGCTGCCGGATAGCGCTTCGTATGTACAACTGAGTACTCAGGATATCATAAACACAGAAGCTGTTTCTGCAATTATCCAGTTCTCTACCACAATAGCATGTTCAAATGCCATTATAAGCGCTACCCATCCAACCATCACTGGCTCCGCAAGTTGATATGCTTGCTGGCAACGCTACAAAAGGATATTACCAACTTAGTTATTCGTAGCATGGTTTGTGATGGGATCAGCTTCTTTTATGCTAGGTTTATGCTAGGATAGAGGCAGCATTAGTGAATTAGATGCTAAGAATTGAATCAACTGGTACGAAAATTGCGAAATTTATGTGATCCACCTTCGAAATTCAAGAACTTGCAGCCTTGGATCACTTAGCTCGCCTTTCTACCTTGGAAATATCCATATTCTAGACCTATTTTGGTAGTTGAAGGTATAACACATCGAACGGAACGAGGGTTGGGGTAACTCTTATGGATTCAGGAAATGATAGCCACCGTAGAACCATCTTTCTTTTTTCTTTGTCATTCCATTTCTCCTTGACCTCATAGTTTATCCACGCCACTGGCACTTCATTATCCTCCAACATACTATTCATCCATCAATTCTTCGCATCCTTTCACCCCTTAGCCCTTTCACCACATCTGCTCCCATTTGATCCTGAGCTGTCTGCCATGCAGTAGCCAAGAGACGAATAATAATGCCTCCACAAGAAAAGTACAGTTCTAAAGAAATCCTAAGCAAATTATTCCATTTAAGTGCTGGATCAACATACTGGAAAATTAGCCAATGGTTGATAGCTAGCCCTAGTATCTCCTTGGATTAATGCCTCAGTGATAGAGGTCCAGTTAGACAGGCACGGCGGCAATGTTGCTCAGTGCTCCGAATCCGTACCGAGCTTATCCTGAAGTGCGATCTATTACAAAAACCTCATATTGTCAAATGCCTGAAGCTGCTGCCTAATTTCCTGTCGATGTTAGAAATAAATATACCGCTGTAAATTTCTCCCATTGACACCGAAAAATTATGTTAGGGAGAATATACGAGCCCTACAATAGAGCAACGATTTATGCGAATGAGTACACCAGTACTCGCAAGTAGACACACCAGCTAAGAACAAAAACTACCTATAACATAAAATACTCGGTTTTCATACCTCCTGGTGGTCATCATCATCACGTCACCTTGGAGCGTACAATAACATCTTCACCACCTCCGTTAGCCTGTCCAACATTTATCCTATAGCACCTGGAAGCCCTGTATATCTTCGGATTTATATTTTTAATATAGAACTACTCTAGATCCTTGTAACTAATGCTTAATTAAAATAACTATGCAATTTTAAAGCTGCGAATTATAACTACTTCTCTCAAGACCCTTAACTTGTTTCCCTAGTCTATGTACTTCACTCTTATCTCAGTAGCATTCAACCATTCCTGTTCCATTGCACTTACTCCTGTCCCGACAATCCTTGATACAATAGTCACTATTTGATCCACTTTATCCATTGATTTTTTTGGGATATAAATAATAAACCTTGCTCCACACTCCGAACAGTTCGGAATTATTGATACTTCACTCTTATTGCTGCACATGAACTTTCTTACCAACAGAGAGATAAATCTAGGTTTCAGAAGAGGAGAAAAGAAATTTACATGAGGGCAGAGATAAATCTCAAATGAAGCGAGTCGCTCAGCCAGAAGTAAAACTTCCTGCCCCCCGTTGATCGGTGTCTTGGACACTGTAAAATTACTCTCTCCTTTAAGTAACTGCACTTTTGGATCATGAGATTTCAATTCGGCTGTCGCAGCCTCAGAAGATTTCTCGTACGCAGGTCCTCTGCCATCAACGACATACTCTTTTTCCTTACACCAAACTTCAGAGGCGTTAATATTCCAGGACGAGTACCAGATAATTTTGTTCTGGCCATTCATCTGAAAAGAGATATTGCCGTGAGGTGCTAGCTTTGCGGCACCATACCATTCTCCTTCCCAAGCTTGACAGTGACTTACCATATTTATGACGCATGACTGCGTCGCGAATCGAGAGACCAGTATCCCGTGCATATGTAAGCGTGAGAATACTCGGAGCTGAAGGATAACCTTTGTGGAAAGGGAAAATGTCCACGATTTCGCGGCGAAATTGATCCCATGTCATGAAAGCGTGGGTACAGAGGTATAAGACGCGTTCGCTGCCAATACAGCGACATCTTTGATCAAAATTTTTGATGCTAATATCGCAAAATGAGGATAGAGGATGCTTTGTTCCGCAGGCGCTGCAATCAGCATGGTCATTGGAAAATTCCCCATCTTTAGAAGATTCCACGTCTGTAGTTTGCGATCGATAACTCGGGGGTCTTGTGAATTCCAGAGAGTCCTTGTCACTGTCATATGCATTATCTTTCAATAATATTGTGCCAGCTGAGAGGTCAATCTCGGTGCTAGCTAAGGATAGTTCTCCAGGGCGACGATTAAAGACCTCCCTCCAGGATTTCTTAGACTGTGAAGACATTAAGGAACACGGGAACCGAAAATATAGGATGCTTGGCAAAAGCATGCGGTCGTTATGCATGTAATGTATAACTATGCTCAGCTCTCTTTGCTAGCCATCGACGCTAAAGTGAAAATGTGCACGTTCATGAGTAGAAGTGTCTTGGAGAGATAGAGCGCAAAGGATCTCTCTTACAGTACGCTAACCACAAGAAGCCTAGCCCCCTTTAAACACCTCTCGTTGAAGAAAATCCTTCTCTCCGTCTTCGAAATATAATCATGTCACCCAATCTTTATTATAGCACCTCACATCTCTTAAAATGTTCCAATCATACAGCGGTGCTTAGATTAAGTATAAACAAGC
Organism: Haplographium delicatum; assembly: GCA_037952705.1. Lineage (NCBI taxonomy): Eukaryota > Fungi > Ascomycota > Leotiomycetes > Helotiales > Hyaloscyphaceae > Haplographium > Haplographium delicatum. The sequence continues at coordinate 12,896 of JAPZPC010000229.1, forward strand.
TAGTTTTCGCTAGCAGTACCTACGTTTATTTACTCTTTAAGAATTAATAGATACGATCGTGACATTTTCAAGTTTTCTAATTAGGTTGCTCTTATGATTCTCTACGTGTGTCTGTGAGATTCTCTGCATACAGATCCTATAATAATAATTCTTAAAAATGACTTTAAAAGACGCTGTGATTAGCTGGATTCGTGGAAGAGAGGGATATAACATATGCACTATCCTTCGTACCGGCATAGAATAGGGAAACGGAGAAGAAGGAAGACGCTTTTTAAATAAGTAATAAATATTTCCTTGCATTAAAATGGCTAAGGAACATGTACTAATAGTGTCAAACGTATCACCTACTTTCGGACTCGTTAACGCGACACAAGCCTTACTATAGCCGGGTCAGGTTTCGCTGGAGCCGAGTTATTCTAGTTCAGTAGAGTTGAAGTTCATAAATTCACTGTATTCGACAATATTATGGTGGTTCGGGATACGCTTCTGCATACCTACGCATAATTGAACGCTCCAATTATTAAATTCATTTTCCCCGATTTAGAATCGGGCGGCATAATAGCGACGTTGGCAGGCTCTGGTTAGGTGAAACCATTGCGGCTATGTTTACTTTTCTCAGCGACATTGCATAATTGCGGCAATACCCACCCTTGTTCCGGGTTATATTTTATAACTGTGGAAAACCCAGTGGGCTCTGCGGGTTCCATATGACCATTGTAGCAACTATGACCTCAACGATTTCAACGCTTTCAACTTTCTCAACGAGTTCAAGCATCTCCTGGCTAACTATAACTTCTTTAACTTGTCGCGTACAACTCTATAAAGCTTAATTTTATTGAAAACAACTTTGACAAGCACAACCTCCAACGACGAAAAGAGGCCGAATCTGCATGAAAGTTACCACCAAAAATCGATTCAATACTACTCTCTTGATTTTCAGATATCCATCTTATACCCTTACACTTGGCACTCGATACAAGGAGATAAATCGACATTCCGTTCTCGGACATCCCTAGGCTTGCGATCTTGTTAAATTTAAAAAAAAAAAAAAAATGGGATAGTTTTAGCCCCAATTAAAATTGTATTGAGATTCTATGAGTTGGGAAAGTGGGTCTACGATGACCCGAACATTACCGAGATTAGGACTCCACATCTATGTGTATAATACCTCATTCCCCCTTTATCTAGAACAGCAATCGAGTCGATTTCTCCATCTCACAGATTCAATGAAAATTTTAGATTTCAATTTTTGTATACTTAAAATAATCTAAATATATAATTTTACAATTCTTATTTAATAATTTTTTAACCGTGAGAATATTTCCTTAAATAGAGTGTAATATTAATAATTTAGGGTCGATGTTTCCCAGTTATCATATTCGAGGTTGAACAAGACTAGGCGAAGAGCTATAGCTAGCCTATATCCGAAAGATAGTTGGGTGTGGTAGAGAGATTCATTGGCTTAGGCTTGGCTTAGGCTAAGCAACCGTTGCCGGAAAGAGATGAAGTCAAGGAACTTAGTCCATAGCTCAAATCTACCAAGTGGGTTAATCATCCAAGGACACGTAACCTGGTAGAAGGTATTTGAAAAATACTATACTACCAAAGAAGCAGCAAGCATGACAAGTCCGCCAAACCCATCCATTCCCGAGCACCACTCCTCCCAGTTTGCAGACCTAGTCCTGACATTCAAGGAACTATAGAGTAGCACTGAGTCACTACAATATAGCGGACCTTCATCTAGTTTAACCAGATCACCGCTTGCAGCCAATCCGAAGGCAGACTGAGTCCCAGGGTCCTTCTCGCTCTCCTTCTTCCACATAGACTCATCACCTGCTTCCCATAGCTGTTTCTTTGCCGGTAGCGGTGCTAGGATAAGGTCCGTTTGCAAATCGCACATCGCCGCTGGTTCAAAATAGACTAGCATATTCACGACTCTATAGACTACGGATAATCTTCCATTCAACTAGTATCTTTATGATCAATTCATTACAACGAAGTGGGTAGAAGTCCAACCTTCGTCTTGATTCCTCAAAAATCCAATCTTTCCAGCTTATCTCGGGACCGTAGTTGCATAGCGCAGAATGTGTGTTGCATTTAATGTCGCTGCAGGTGAGTTGTTTAGCAATCACCTGCATTAGGTTATTAGAGCTAAGGTATGAGAAAAGTGGGGACCTAGCCCTACGGTGACCGCTGCAAGTAGTAGAAAATCAAAGTTATTGTAGTCCGTCTCGCCTTCATCCAGCCTTATGAGAATGTAAATGAAGAGGGCTTGCATAGCAGCAAGTAATTCCCATTTGTTTAATTTCACATGCTAAAATTATCTATTAGCTCCATGTAAGTCTCCTTCTAGAACTATCCTAAACTCAACGTACCTCTTGACACATACGTTCACATTCCAGCCGCACATTTTCCCAGAACAATTTTCGATTCCCTTGGACTCCGCTGCTGATCATATGCATCAAACTGATACAGTTGGTTAATGGCTCCATGTGGTTATTCTCAACATCGGAAGATATCAAACGTGGATGGATAAAGGGTGGAAGGATTTTGTGGCGTAGCATCATCAAGGGATAAGATTTTAAAGTGTGGAATATGAGATTAGAGGTTCTTTGCTCCCCGGTCTTCATTTTTGGCCTCTGGATAAGTGATCGGTGAGTATAGGTTGATAGTATTGGTATCGAGGCATTGGAAGAAGAGATGACTTGCTTTACTTGAACTGTTGGATTGGCTGAAGGTGTCGAGTGACAAACTAAAGATAACGATCTCGATGAAGGATATTGACCAGTCTCGCCGTAATTCAGAAAATCGGCGAAACCGATATCTAAGTCATCCCAATCAAGATGTTCCCCTCCAATATTTGCAAACTCTGAGTCTGATATGACAAGCGCACTATCGAGACTTATATCACCACCATTGCTTGCTTGACGATTTCTAACACCGGGAGAATCTGCCACTAGTAAAGGCGTTGTATTCTGCTCTTCGGTTGGCGCATCATCACTGTACTGACTCCTTCGCCCAGTACCTTCAAGTGTGTTCGCTGGATAATAGCATTTGAGGGCCTTGGCTATGCACCTTGAGCATTCAGGCCGCCTGTTATCGCAGCGCGCCTTGCCTCTTGCACAAGAAATACAAGATCGAGATCGAGGAGTGGTACTACCAACTCTTCGAGACCGACAGTAATATCCATGTCTCTTCAGCGTGGATTCTAAAACAGCGAACTGTGAGTACAAATTCGGCGTCAGGAAATAATTATCTAGTGGAAGCACAACTCACGCTTATCGAATGGTTTATTACACTGCCCGCACCGCAAAACGGATTGTACATCTCCTTCGTACATTTCAAATTAGACCGTAGCAAAGCAAGGATTTTGTGAGGAGTTATATGAATTCATCACATTTGTCAGCATTTGTCAGCGCAAATATCTCCGTGGTGCCGTTCAGAATAGTTCGTCGGGCGGAACATTTTGTAAGCGTGAAGCAATCCCGGAGCAGTCTTTGTCTGGTTTCAGAATAGACCGTCGGGCGGAGCAACTTGCAACCCCCAAGCATTCTTCAGTTCTAAGAATCTGGAAACCTCTCTCTATAGCAATATTAGCTTTAAGCGCACGGTAGTTCATTACAGAAACCAAACAGGTTTTCGCAAACGTGATGATCACATCTGGTTTCGCAAATTGCACAACTCGGCCACTGAATCGGAGTTGTAAACTCAACTATACATAGAGATGGGTATTCTTCGCTCAAAAACATATTTCTTATCCAAGAATAGACCTAGCCTTCACAATCATCTATAGATCTTAAATAATCATGGCTCCTTTTCCCTCTCCAACCTCAACATGGCACACGAAAACATACCAATCTATATCTCCCAACCGTCCCGAGCTTTCTGCCAGTGGCAAGACTGTTATAATAACAGGAGGAGGGACCGGCATCGGTGCAGAGACTGCTCACTACTTCGCTGAGGCGGGCGCGTCTCGGATTGCCCTTCTTGGCCGTAGAGAACAGCCCCTTATTAACACGAAAGCCTCCATCAAGCACAAGTTCGCTAACGTCGAGGTATTTGTGGCCTCCACTGATGTCTCGAAGAAGAGCGAAGTGGACGCGTCTTTCGCAAAGTTTGTTGGCGACGGGAAAATTAACGTTTTAGTTAGCAACGCGGCAATGATTGGGCCTCTAGATCCCGTGAGGGATGCGGACGGTGAGAAGTTCATCGAAGCGGTCCAGCAAAACCTCAAAGGATCGTTGTTCATTGCGCAGGCATTCCTTCGCTACGCGTCAACGGACGCAGTCGCCATCGAAATTTCTTCGTCTGCGGCACATCTTAATTTTGCTCCTGGGTTTGCTTCATATAGCATCTCCAAGCTGGCGATCTTTCGGCTTTGGGATTCTGTGGCCTTTGCCAACCCGGAAATAAGCGTTTTCCATGTCCAGCCTGGCATAGTGGATACTGCGATGAATAAAGAAGCTGGGGGGATCGATGCTATCGGCTTCGAAGATGACGGTAATTAGAATGAAGGCAATCTGAGTAGAATATCATAAAACTGATTTTAACTCAGTTTCTCTGCCAGCAAGCTTTAACGTTTGGCTCGCAAGCCCCGAAGCCCGTTTCTTGAAGGGCAAGTTTCTGTGGGCAAACTGGGATGTAGATGAACTCAAGGCACAAGCCCAAGTGGTTGAAGCAAGTCCGCAACTTATTATTGGGCTTGTTGGATGGCCATTTCGGAATGCTGGTTGGGAGTTTCAAACTACTAACCCATTGTCCGGTTGGCGTCTAAGTGAAGCAGCTTCGCCTAGTACTTAGAGTTTGGGCATCACGTTACTATCTGCGATGCTAATAACTAGCCTCTATCTTTAGAGTCGCCTAAGGTTGTATTCTAACCCTCTACTATTCAAATCTATAATAAAAAAATGCTTTGCAAAGATCCAAGACTTTCATTAATATTTCCTAAAAATATTGGGACTATATCATTTAATATAGGAGTACTACTATTAGTGACGAAGGTACTTATCGGTACCGAAGACCCCAAAATATGATCTCGACCGGCCCTATTTCAAGATTACTTTCAGTCCCCGCTCTTGAATTATGTAAAATTGTTTAATCAATACTAATTGTTGCAGATACTGCAGAAGATAATTCAGAAAATGAGTTATCAAGTAAGGAATAAGAATATTCGTTTGTTTAGTAAGGAGACATTAAACAGCTTGTCAGGAATTCTGTCAGAGAAATTTATCATATTTATAGACTTTATACCTTCCCAGAGTACCACAATAGAGGATTACTGACTTGAAGTTTTCATCACTAATCCATCAAGCAAGTTGTTCAGGATGTAGCTGTAAAGTTGCTAGATCATAAAAGTATTTGCTCCACATTTACCCGTACATGCAGTGTTCCATGTCAACACCGGCTAACCTCCACATTAACCGCACGCTATAATCACCTTCTACTATCATTGATCTCCACCTCCGTCTGTCTGAGAAGCAAAATGAACAAGCTTCATGCAAGAAATGACTATTAAAATGACAAAAGTAGTAAGATGAACTGGCAGAATCAAGATAAGTGCTGTTTCATTGGATGTTCAACATAAAAATTATAAGATGCTATCTGAAATCTGAAATCTGATCATACATCTCTAGAGAGGAAGGTTAATGCCCCCATCTACATAGGTGACCTGGCCAGTAATGTAACCGCTCATGGGGCTTGCCAGAAACAGTATAGCATTTGCAACTTCCTGTGGTGTCCCTTTCCTCTTTATATGCTGATTTGCGTGGATTCTCCAGGCAATTGGATCATCTTTCACTTGGTCCATAATTACATTTAGATCCTTTGATCCCGGTGGCGAGAGATCAATCGGGCCTGGTGACACAGTGTTGACCGTGATCCCTTTAGGACCGAGCTCCTCTGACACACTCAATGTCATAGAATTCACGGCAGCCTTTGATGCATTGTATACTATTAACTTGTATGACCCCAGGTTGGTCATTACGGACGACACATTAATAATGCGGCCTCCGGGCTTCATGTACGGTAGCGCAGCTTGGATAAGCAGAAAAGGGCCTCGGGTATTAATGTGAAACAGATAATCCCAGTCCTCCAGTGGAACAGACACAGTATTTTCACGCTCAATCCCTAATCCCGCATTATTGACGACGATATTGATTGTAGCTGTGTGGAAATTTTCCAGCGCTGCCGCGACAAGAGTTTTTCCGAAGTTAGGATCGCCGGCATCAGCCTGCACAGCTGCCGCTTGTACTCCTAGACTCCTGATCTTTGCCAACACTTCCTCTACTGAGTGAGAGGTGGAATTGTAATGGATTAATACCTGCAGTTGGCAAGAAGTATTAATTCTCATCCTGATTTAAAGGAAAGGTATATGTGAACGGTACATTTGCGCCATGCTCAGCAAGAGCAAGAGCAGTAGCTGAGCCGATGCTCACCACCTTAGAAGCGCCAGTGACGATGGCTAGTTGGCCTGCGAGATATTGCTCTTTAGACATGAGTGATTTTTTATTTTAGTGAGGGCTGGTTGCATTGTTTATAGGACTAGGTAAGGGTATATAGCATTTGCCGTACTGGGATAGTTGTTTGTGCTTTGGGCATCGCGGAGTTCTCTTATCCCCTCTCAAAATGCTCGGGAAGAATATCGGGTGCTGGCCAGGTTTACCAGATTTGATCTTCCCTAATAGTACGAGAGTACTAGCGCGCAACAGGGATCCTGTAATTCTATAAAATATCTGTTATTAGTTAGCTTAGTAAAGTGGTGACCAAGCTAATTTCTTTACTGCTACCTAAGTTTCGCGCTAATACCAACAAAGATCGAATCTGGTAAACTTGACCGGCAGCCGATATTCTTTCCGAGCGTTTTTGGTTTTGATCTGGCAAAGTTTTCCGCGCTCGGTGGAACCTATCTGAGTCAATTAATAATGCTTGATTGGACATTTCCTTTAGAAATTGCCAATTCATTGGTTCCAAATTTAGAAGCTGGTATCAGGCAGATCCAATTTTCCGGACATAAGCCAAAAGTCTGAACACTGGCCCTCGGTTTCTGATAATTTTGTTTCACACTCACTATAAGTTGCAAAGATATCTAGTCTATGTATCTATGGCAAATTACTATTATTGAGTCTCCATATGTCAGCTATGAAAAAGTCTTGGTTTTACAAATCCATTTCTCAGTACCTACAGAGATAAGTATCCCGTTAAATACTTCATAAAATATAGATAAAGTCTAGATCGTAGGTTTTAGAAGAGATTTTGTAATATAGTCTACAACTTAGTTAAGAATTCAATCCTAATACAGAGGTTTTCAACCCTCCATCACAACCTCGTTCACGAGGATGGCTTTATACTAGATGCCCCATTTGATTGAAAACAACGGAGATAGACTCGAAGTAAATAGGTTAAGCACAAGTGGGAAATAAAAAGAAATAAATGTACTGTAAAAGATGAAATCCAGAGATTCATAAAGGAGTATGGCCTAGGCTCATTCTGAGGCCATTTGAACAGGCTTTAAGACATGTTTACAGTAAAGACTGGTGCTCAATGGAAAGAACAGGGCCTTTGCTAGCTAACTCGTCAGATGTCTTCAATGTGTACGACCATTCCTTTCTCATCTGACTCGTCAAATGCATCCACTTGGTACTCGCTGAAGTGACGAGAGCTGATACCCTTCGCGAAGAGCAAGTTGATTTCCTCGTACGAGCGACCCTTAGTCTCAGGCAGGCGGAAAAAGACCCAAACTAGTGTGAGAAGGGCTGTGCCCATCCAGAAGAAGCTAGTGTAGCCCTTTAGGTTCCAGGCAGTAGGATTGATGAAATACGGCTCGAGCACAGAAGCGACGACGGAGACAATGTAATAAGCGTTACGCCCTATTACAACCGTTTTTTGTCGGAGACGAGTGGAACCAATCTCGGCGGGAAGAGCCCACGCCAGTTGGCCAACAGTGAGCTGGAATATGAACGTCCAAACTAGGGTTAGGATGGCTTGAGTAAGTGCGAAAGAGTGTTCGCTCGTGCGGATGTTTAGAATACCGATCAGGAACAGAATGACGGTCATGCCGAAAGTTCCCCAGAAGTAAATGGTGCGGCGGCCGAAATAAGGCATAATAAAAACCCAGGATATCAGAGTCGCAGCCAGTGCCATGCCAGTGCCACCGACATTGAGGTTGTACGTTTGGCTCGAACTGAGACCGATGGATGAAAAGAAGTATGTTGAATTATAAGCAAAGCACAATCCAGTCAAGATAGTTCCGGCAAAAACCATACACGCAATCTCAGTTCGACGCGCTTCCACCCCGCGGAAACACTGCCAGTAATCAGTCTTGACTTCCAGCAATAATTCTTTTTCTTGATTGTCTGTGTGGATTATGAGGGCGAGTTGCGCATCAATAGACGAGGCATCTGTGCTTTTATGATTCAAGCGCACCAAGGACCGTCGCGCTTGTTGTAGCAGACCCTTGCGTACTAGATACCAAGGCGACTCAGGAGCAAATAGGAGGACCGGGAACAAGATGAGTGGCCAGAACCATTGGATGGCAAACGGGATTTTGTAGGCCCACTTGGTGTTATTGTTTACCAGTCCTGCCATCACTCCAGCCGAAATCAGCTGGCCAATAATGAAGCACATATTCGTCCAGCTAGTCATATATACCCTTAGCGATAATGGTAGGATCTCGGAAGCATAAGCTGGGGATATCGTTGCGAATATGCCCCAGGGAAAACCGCAAAGAATCTCGCCAACCAACAGAACCTCGATACTGTTTGCGAAGAAAACAATAAAGAGGAAGGCAGTAAGCGCAAGCAGGCTACCAAGGACGACTTTTTTCTGTCCAAAGCGATCGACCAGAAAGCCATTCAGGAAGGCTCCAAAGAATGCACCCACACCAGAGGAATTCCCAAGGCCAGCTTGCCAGGGTGCTGTCAGTTGATATTTGCCACTACCAGGGTCAAATTTGCCAAATTTCTTAGCGAAAGCCGGAAAGGCGTAGAAATTGTTAAGAAGGTTTGTGTCATAGCCTTCCATGATGACACACATTGAGACCATGAAAGCCCAGAATATTGCCTTGTAATGGAGTCCAAGCGCAGAGAGAATTTTCTCCTGATGGTCAGCTTCATCAGCCTGCTTTGCCTTCTGATTTAACTCAGCACGATCGACCTGCTCGGTCGCGGTGGACATAGGCGTTTCGTTTGCATGTTGGGTGGCTTTAGATTCCACCTCCATTGTTGAATAACGGTCTTCTTTTCTTGGGAATTCTGAGCAATACTTGAACGATGCAGAAGACAAGAGACAAAAGGATCAAGAATATTCAAGAATGTCAGGATCGTCGGAGTATTTGAGGCGTGACGAGTGAACTGCTATCGGCGAGCAAGAGATCCTGTCGAGAGGTATATCTGTGGCCTTTATATACCTTTCCCAATGACAAGTCCAGTCCTGACGAGATATTGTCAGCGAATGGCTGGACTAACCCGAGTATAGTGAAATCCGGTTTTACCGAATCCGGATCTTACGAATATCTGGTTTAACAAAAGGATTTCGGGATTTGTATAACGATTTGCTTTATATAATGAATATCTCTTTATAATAAATATATTCTCAGTTTTTACTCGTTTGGGATAATCAGCTTTTAATGTATGAGTAGGGGCTACCCCGTGGGGAGCGCGGGGAGATGAGAGGCTAAGCGCAATCCAGTCGCGCCTCTGCTAGTAAGATCTGGGGTAATGGGTAAATTTCCCCCATCACAGTCAAAACTAACTATCTAAAAGGGGTAGGAAAGGCCAAGGCGCATAAACTAAAAGCCCGCAACTAACCAACATTGAACCGAAATCAGCAATATTCGTATGCAATTCAATTAGCTTTTGTACAATAATCCCGTAGGATCGGAAAGCAGTTAGCGCTAGGCTTTTTCACTTCATGTTGCATAGCATTTTTGGTAAAATATAATGCACGAGATCACGCTCTTCGAGTACAGGCTTATACTATATACTACTACTTGAGTTGGCCGCATTATTAATGTTTAACCACTACTACTCGCAGATTCAAATTCACAATATATTCTCCATAGAAGATCTCTCAGATTACCCCACGTCGTGAACCGCTCGTTTCAGTGCGAATAAGCCATTATTCTTCATTTCAAGCTGTTCTGATCATCTCAGTGACTTATAAGTCATTTAGCGAAATAAAATATGCCCGAGCCTCGGACCTTTAGGGCTGTAAGAACCACGCACATAAACTGGCTACGGATAATTTCAAGAGGTTTATTTGACTTTATAGATCAGATTGAAGAGTGCTCGAATGCTGCTAGGTCTGGGGGGTGTCTATATTCATTCATAGCTACGTCTTCTCTTGTAAATAGAAGGAGTAAGATTATCAAAGTTCGTCCTTGATCGCTATGCGACGCTTCCCATTTGAGCCATCAACGTTACGGAGGCGGAAAACTCGGGCGGCGTGACGTGGCACATCCGCCTCTAGGATTCCTTGAGCAGGTATCACGCTCACTTTCTTGCCCATCAATCGAGGATCCTGCTTCTTAAGCCCTTCGGAGTATGGAATTTTGGTCGAGTTATACCAGTTCAACTGCTTGAAAAGCTCTTCACGAGAGCTCTGGTCCGCAGTGTCCAGAATAGACTGTGCATCCTTCTCACTCATTCGCCCAGCCCACAGGTCGTAGACATCCCAATCATGATAGTTCTGAGAGGCAGTACCACCGGCTCCTTCTCGCACAAAAATTTCTTCAAGAGATACACTGACTTTCTGGCTTTTGTTGGCCATATTCAGAAGGATAACTGCTTGGTCACCGTGTGCGAGAGGCCCACTCCAGACGTGCGTTTCTCCGATACCATATTTGTCTTTAGGGACGTTTAGGTCACGCTGGACTCGAAGGGCAGGTTTAGTCAAGGGATCCTGACTAAGTGCAAGAACTGCGGGGTTATTGACGACAGTCAATGTTTTGGCATCTGTCACTCGCAAGTCGTGGCCTAACAAGAGAGGTGACTTGATGGCTGCCCATAGGGCAAAATGTGCTTTATTCTATGACGGAATGCGCCTTTGCTTAGTGATATATCACTTTTTTGAGAGACTTAGGTGATTTTTCCACTTACCTCTTCATCTGTCATGCCTCCAATTCCAACTTGCAAGATGTCCAGATCATTCCAAGCGCCAGGGCGAGCCTTATCGGCGTAGGCGGCAACGTGGTTCAAGACGAAGAGTAAGGAGCAGTGAGTCCCCGGAGCAATGCACTGAGGATCTCTTTCGTCATCGCAACTACATAGAGCATCTGGCCGTGTGAAGGAGTTGTAGATATCTCCGGACATACGCCAAGAGTTGGCTATTGACATTCCCCACTGGCCTCGGCATTAATACAGGATGAGATAAATACTGAAGAAGCCAGTTTGAAGGAAGAAAAATAGGGAAAAAATGAATTTTTACAACATACCGTATGCACTTGATCCTCACCCCAGCTACAAAGACTGTAAACCATTGGACGACCTGTAGCATTCAAGGCATCTCCCATGGCCTTGTACCGATCGAAAGATATTAAAGCTGTGCCAGATCGTCCCAGATTATAGCAGTTATCGTATTTGAAGTAGTCCACGTTCCATGCCGCTAGATCTTCAGCATCTTCTTTCTCATGATCCAATGATCCGGCTGTTCTTGCCATTAGTTGACCGTTATGTCCTAGAATTTGCAGTTGAGAACTTACGATAACCAGCACACGTCAGCTCCCCAGCGCTTGAGTACATTCCGAAAAGCAGTCCTTTTTCATGAAGAGTGTCGGCCACATACTTCATGCCGTTGGGAAACTTGGTCAAATCGGCTCGCCAGTGCCCAGTGTCGTCGCGTTCATCTTCCGCCCAGCAGTCATCGAGCACCACATACTTGTATCCTAAATCCTGTAGTCCAGTTTCAACCAGCAGCTGAGAGGTGTCTAGTATAAGATCTTCAGAAACGTCACAGTAAGTTGAATACCAGTTGTTCTAGGATATATGGCATTAGCCAGGCTTAGTATATCTTAGAATCGTTGGTTTTGGCTCACTCACCCATCCCAGCGGAGGCGTCCTTGCCAATCCATTATTGACTGCTTTCGCAGGAGTTCCCATCAGAGTCGTGAACCACAAAATCAATGCCACTGAAGACATTTTTCACAATTGGCAGCGTGGTGACTTTATTTTCTATTTTGCCTTTCTTTTCGACTTTTACAGCCGTTCAAGGGCAGAGACTGTAGAACGTATTAAAAGCGTCTTTCTTTGCAGTCAGCTTCGTGTCACGACTCTGCAGAAGACATTTCGTTATTTCCCTTCCGAAGAGACGTGTTTATAGCTGTTGCGTTGGGCACTGTGAGACTCACGGTGCGGATTTCTAGAAACTAAACCTCCGACACTTTACTGACCCAACCCGCTTCTAACTCGTTTTGGCTTTTACAAGTCTGCTTCCAAACCGCAGTCGATCCATAATGTTTCGATCAATTCCGGCTGCTATCCGATCGCGGAGAATCCGCTCGTAGAGGCAAAGGAATCGTCTCCTTACCCCGCACGCATGTGGTACTCTGCTCACCAGTATCGGTGAAAATCCCAATTCTCTCCAAATTCATAAGAGATCGTTACCCATGTCTACGCGCCTGAACGCAAAATTTCCTATTTTGCGGCTTATACTAGCCTCGAAAAGGTAAAAATTGAAAGACAGCAAGGTTTGCGAGCGGGGAAGAAAATACGGGTGCGAGCGGGGAAGAACGCCTGGGGAATAGCTCCCATTCCGGGTTCAAATACGGTTGCTTTCCCCGATTATCTTCCTGAGAGTTGTCTCCTCAGAATTTTCAGCTAAATCGCTACAGGGAGAGTTTGCAAAGATAACATGATGATATGTCTCCACCGATCAAAATCCGCGTTTGGTAAGCTTTCCTTTCTTTCCGAGGTTGATAGGCCGATAAACTAATACTCCACCAGTGAACTTTGTCGCGTAAGGCACTACAAATGTTGAAATCACATCAGGATAGACAAACACTGCATCTAATACTTACCAGGCGATGACCGTTCCCCTACATGTCGAAGATGCATCCGCGCAGGGAAGCGGTGCGTTCGGGACCGGGGTATCCGATTTCATGTCGATGAATTGAGAAGACCAGCGGTTTTTCCGCGTGGCCAGAATTGGGTGCCTTATCCCAGCCGAGGTACGAGATGGTCGTTGAGAACATGAGGTTCAAGAACCCGCCCCTTATTGTGATAGTGGATTTTGTCGACGAGACCGAATATATTGCGCAAGGGTTTGAGTGGAAGGAGGATCGTGACCTGATACATTCCCCAAATAGTGGCAACACGCAAGAAGAGGGATCACTTGACGAATCCCAAACATTGCATGATGACGATTTATCTCTACCAGAGATTCAAACGACTCCACTCAGTCCAGCAGTAACTAGTCCACTCTCGAGTCCAACCACGATACTGACTACATCCACGGAATATACACCGCGACATTCACTTGTCTGTAGTGAAACCCAAAAACTGCACAGCGATGACCCATCGTTGTCTGGGATTCAAACAACTTCATTCAGTATACCGGTAACTAGTCCATTCTCGGCCTCAACTACGACACCGACGACATCCTCAGAATTTAAATATCGAGATTCACTACTCCAGGTATCATCTGGGAATTCATCTGGGAATGTTCTTGTTCATCAAACCCCTCTAGACCAAGCTTCATGGCCATTGTTAGACCAGCAGGAGGCGATCTTGTTTGGTCATTTTGTCACAGACGTATCTAAATTTGTAGGGATCGTTTCTCTATCTCTAGAAAGCCTCTGGCTAACAAGGGCTATCAGTTTGACTTTTGTGATCGTGATCGTCATTTTGCGATTGAAGTACCTCAGCGGGCTCGAAAGTGTCCTACTCTCTATAATGCTATCCTCGCGCTGTCGGCTCGACATTTGAGTCAGACCAGTGACTTCGATCCATATGCTTCTAATCACTATTACCAAGACTGCTTAAAGACTCTAATTCCTGCACTAAGTGATCCAGACGCTGCACTGGATGATAATCTCTTGGTAGCGACTGTTCTATTGCGTCTTCTAGAGGAGTTTGATGGTTAGTTTCCCGCCTATCTTCTATTTTTGATAGCTGAGCGAGGAAATTCAGTGCCCGAAGTCGGATCCGACGCCCAAGGCCATCTGGTAGGAACACAGTTGTTCCTTCAGGCACAGGCACTCAATCCGATGGAACAAGGACTCAAACAGGCTGCATATTGGGCCGGTGTCCGTCAGGATATCTATATATCATTGGCTTTCCAGCGCGCGCCGAATATCAAACCTCGAACAAAGCTCTTCCTGGTCGAAGAGTCCCCATTAGCTGCAGCGAATGATTGCACCTGGGCTTGTCGAGCGATTCTGCATTGTGCGAATGTTCTTGACTTTGCATTTGGCACCCACGAAGAATCTCGATCACTAGCTTTGTACCAGCGCCTAGAAGACTATAATCGAGAATGGAGGCATCTCCGTCCTACATCTTTTGATCCATATTTTTCTCAAATAAGAGTCGACAATAGATTTCCAGATTTGAGATTCCACACTGACTGGCATGGTATGGTTAAATAATATTCAGCAAGACAGATTCTGATAGCTAATTCGTGACTGACAGTGATGGGCCATCAATATCTAGAGCTTGCTTACATTCTGCTCCTAGTATATGATCCGATGATCCCACGTGTCGGACCTGCTTATCGTAGCACGGTTTTGTTGTTGGACGTATGTGATATAACCTAGCTCTTTCTCCTTGTCAAGTCAAGAAGTATTTAAATCAGAACTAGGAAAAGGTGAGAAATGTCACTCGCACCTTGTGTGGGACAGGCATGTCTCATCCCTCCACACCTTCTGCGATTCTCATAGCATGTATGGCTATCAATCTATGTTTGTATTCCAGCTGTCATTCTTGACCATGACTCATGGCTAATTTTATGAATTAGGTGGAGACCGCTTCACGGAACCCGAGGAACAGGAAGAACTCTTGTCAATTCTAGTTGAAACAGAGAGACTTCACGGCTGGCCTACCAAAAGAATTCAGCAATCTCTCAAGAATACGTGGGTTTGACGCATGAGACAACACTATCGATATCCCCACATGCTCTCAAGCGATCCATGAGATCAACTTAGTTGGCACATTGATAATATTTATTCAATACGCCGAACCGATAAAGCGTGCACGTACATGATGGTGAATCGGTGCATTTTAGTACGGCTTTGTCTGCCCTTCAAGTGCAAGAGACTAGGTATGGGCTATGCCGAAGTTTCTGATTCGTGGATAAAAATTATTTAATAAACTTCGCCTTTCTACAGTCTCGGGGGATATTTCCTTGGCCGTCCGAACAAGGAAAGTTTAATCGAACTTAGATTTTGCTCTCATCTAGTCTCTGCACTGTCGGAAAGAGTGGCAAACTTTTCGGCTGTACGCCTACCAAAACTCTGCTACTTTTTTTTACTACCGAGAGCTAGTCTCAGAGAATGTTTCCCCCGCACCTGTTTCCTCGTCTGTCCAGAACGAGAATGCGGGGTTGTTTGTTAGACATATTACTGTAAATACACTAGCGGAAACTCTTACCGCTTTTAGAGTACCCACAGTTTCTCCACAGCGGCTACATTTCAATTGGGGTAACGGAAACATTATTCGGATATGAGGTGAAGATGGACATGTCTCGTAGCTCCAGATCATCAGGTGATATTTTGCAGAATATATATACACTACAATACTTAGCAGTTATAAATTAGTCGACCAAATACTCATCAGATGGTTAGTACACTACTCTAAGGAAATGCCTGGAATACCCATCCAGTCCATCAACGGCCACCTAGCCGTCAGCGATGGTCCTCTCACCTCTGACAATGTTAATCTTCTCCCGCCGTCCTACCCTAGCGAACCGATAGAAGAGCTTCGGAAAAAGTATGATGAGGATGGTATGCTTCTCCTCAGAGGCCTCCTTCCTCGGGGAGATATAATTCAGGCTCGAAGATACTATTTTTCTATGATGGCACCAACAGGAGTCTTAAAAAAGGGCACCAAGCCCTTCCAGGGCATATTTAATGATGAGCGATCGCCTGAAGACTTCCCTGGAATCGGCTCTGGGGTGGCAGGCATGAACGGGCGACCTGGAGGCGAGAGCGCAGCTGAGTTTGTGAATCTTGCTATCGAGGCACACTACAAAAGCGAATATACAGAAGATTTGTGCAAGCATCCGGTACTGTTGGATTTTGTTGCGAAGCTCACAGGATGGAATGAGAATACCCTGGCACTGAAAAGATCACTGCTGCGGAATAATATTCCTGGGACAAAGCCAATTGGAGTCCATTACGATCAGATTTTTCTAAGACATGGCGAGCCAACAAGTGTGACTGCGTGGGTACCAATTGGTGATGTGAGCTTGACGGGCGGAGGCTTGATTTATCTAGAGGATGGTTTGTAAATTATTCCAAGAAAAAACTTAGCCTAGGCTCTGACAAAGACGTAATATTAGGAGAGAAGGTTGGACTCCAGTTCGAAGAAGAGTTCACAAAAAGAGCACAGGAGGCTGGTTTTACGGAAGGAGAGGCAAAGAGTGCCTTTAACGACAATATGCTGAGCTCAGGGTTGCTCTCAGAAAATCCAGCCGAGTTTGCTCGAAAGCATCATCGCCGATGGCTAGTATCTAATTATGAAGCGGGAGACGTGGTCTTGCATAAGCCACACGCAGTAAGACCTACGCTAAAGTGTTCATATCTGAATATACTGATTTTGATCATAACAGATTCATGCTTCGACTATCAATAACGATCCCAACAACGTAATACGTCTAGCGACAGATTTGCGCTTTGTTGATTCATCTCGCCCATATGATACAGTATGTTTTCCTTGTTGCATGAACTCCTGTCAATTTTGAATACTCGAGATCTAACCGCAACTGCTCAGCGATGGACAGGTTATTATCAATTTGGGGACGGAGTTTAACCCCGTCATTTGGTGGTTACTCTACACTAGAGGAGACCTAGCCAGTCATCACGCTCAGCCCTCCCAATGTATTCAGGCTTCATAAGCCAACTCAGTCATTTTGTCTCATTGGAAGATCGGAGATATAGGCATTTAAAATTTGGTCTCCACCCATTTCCCTACCTCTTCCAGAAAGATGTTTGTAAATCCACAATACAGTGATTTTTTATGGGTGCATGTTCCCAAATTGAATAAATGGCCAATTCTTATTCAAATGAACCGAATATTTTTAGATTTGCATTAATTAATTATAGATATAATAAATCATAATATACTAAATCCGGGCACACAGCGACCATGCTATACTTTAATTAGGGTATATAAAGCGTGCCAAATTAGAGTTAATTATTCGTATCATTCGTACACGTGTGTACGATGGAGAAAATCGACCCAATTACTCTTCCAAATAAGGGGAAAGAAGGTATTATATACACATAGATGCGGGGTTATAACCTCGGTCCAAATCAGGTCATTATACCCACTTTTCCAACTCACAGCTTGGCTGATAGCTCTTTATAACTCTGCTACGTTATCTATACCCTGTATTGGCTTGACTAATACCATTTCCCCTAGCTAAATTCATTGGGAACTTGTGCTTGGATTAGTTCTAACGTCAAGTTTCTAGTACCCTGGCTGGTTTTCACTAACATTATGTGTTACAACAAGACACTTTATTGTTTCCTAGAATATCGAATATAATATACGGTTTGAAGACCTACACACCCAACTTCTCATCACGTGCTCCGAGTAACAAGTAATGATGATCATCGGTCATTGTCTGTATCAGCGGCTTAAATCCACGAAATCCATCATCCATCATGTTCTGCACATATAGATAATATTTGGCCAAACCACCAAAGTAAAACCTCAAGGCATACTTCTTCCCCACCACGTTAGAGCCAAATATCCATGATGCAGTCTCCTTGAACAAACTTCCCTCTGCAACTCTATCACACTCTTCACCCCATTGCTTCTCGGCTTCTGGCAAAGCTTCTATGATGACACCTGGGCTACCATCTATCCGGTTCTTCTCTGCTCGCTCGATGCATCGGCTTATCAATTCCACATGTGCTTCGATCGCAGGCGGAAGATTAGTGAATGGCCCCTGAGGGCCAGTGATCATGAAGAGATTTGGAAACCCTGGTACGGAAACTCCCAAGTAGCTCGTAGGCCCATGAGGATCCCAATGTTCTTTTAGGGTCTGACCCCCCAGTCCTTTTATCCGGATTCGATTGTAGTTACCCTCCACAGCGTCGAAGCCGGTCGCAAAGATGATGAGGTCCAATTTATGGACAATCCCGTCACCAGTTTGAATACCCTCTGGAGTGATGGCTGTGATTGGTGTTTCTTTCAAGTCCACAATGTCAACATTTTCTCTGTTGAACTGTTCATAGTAGCCTCCGTCACACAGAGGCCTTCGTGCATACCAGTCGTGAGGAGTCAGTTTTCGTGCCTTTTCAGGATCTCTCACAATCTGGGATATCTTTCCCCGGATAAATTGACAGGCAGCCTCATTAGCCTCCTTATTTGTCGCGATGTCACAAAATCCACCAAACATAAATCTGAATCCATTTCCTCTATCCCAAAGTTCTTCGAATATGTCTTCTCGCTGCTCCGACGAGATTTGATGAAAAGGCACTACAGACTCAACAAAGCCAAACCCGCAGATTGAATTCTTGACCTGACCGAGAATGGTCTCATAATTCTCATTAACCCATTTTCTATATTCTGGGCTGACTGGTTTATCACCGCTTGGGACACTGTATTGTGGATGTCTTTGGAAACATATTAAGGACTTGACTCGACTGGCAATTTCCGTTATCACTTGAATGCCAGTTGAACCACATCCTATAACACCCACACGTTTGCCCGTGAGCTGGATCTCTGGCCGCCAGGCTGCTGTATGGCACGTTTCACCTTTGAAAGAGTTGATCCCAGGAACATCTGGATAGTTGGCTTTTGAAAGGAGGCCAAGAGCAGTCACTAGATACCGAGCCACGTATGTCTCTCCCGTGCTGACTTCAATGTGCCAGACTTTGGTCGCCTCATTCCAGTCAGCAGACAGGAGTTCTGTGTTGAATTGCATGTTCTTGCGTAAATCATACTTATCCACGATATGCGTGAGGTACGCCAGGACATCGGGCTGTTTGACATAATGATGACTCCAAGGGTAAGTCTGTAAATCTTCCTTGTCCCATGTATATCGGTAGACGAAGCTCTCCGTATCACTCATTGCACCAGGATAGCGGTTCCAGTACCAAGTACCTCCGACATCGCTTGCCATGTCAATGACTTTTACAAATAGACCCATCTCCCTTAGCCTGTGTAATTGGTAGATGCCGCCAAATCCCGCCCCGACAATCAAGGCATCCACCGGTCTCTTCATGATCTCGGAAAATGACCTTGCTTTGTTGTTTACTATGAAATCACAAGTGAAAGAGTAAAGATGGTGGCCAGCCAGTAAGTAATTTTCGTGGCTGTGAGACAAATTGGCTCATCCACCCTTTTGTACTACTAAATGTTCGTACGTAAGCGTGCACAGGCATTTTCGGCACTAAAATACAATTCTTGAGTCCCTGCTGCCGATGCAGATTGACCACTCGATCATCCCTCCTTCCACGGAATTTATTCCGTGGAGAGATTAGGGAAAATCTTCAGATTACCTTTCAAAGCTCCTATTAATAATAGGCATTGAGGCTGCCATCGCAGGGGAGCAATTTGACGCAAGAATCCTATAGGTCAGGAGGGACTACAGTGGCGCTAAATTGCGGGAACCCCACCAAATTTCCACGGAATTCGAGTTTGGTACCTGAGTTACGTATTCCACGGCAAAGTCTAAAGTAATAGAAGAGTTACAGATACCGTACAAAGTACGTCTCCGGTTACAAGCCGAACTCCTTCTCTTGCCTGAGCTGCTGTACGTTCGTCCTGTAGCTATCTATACCTTTCGTTATTAAAATTACACTTGGGCGTATAACGCAGAGGGATTTCTGCCCTGTCTTAAAAAATTAAAGTCATGAAAGAACTCGTCGCTTTGATCACAGGCGCTGCTTCTGGCATAGGGCGAGCTACAGCTCACAAGCTCGCAAGTCGAGGCATATCCGTTGTCCTTGCTGATATGAATCAAGAGCAAGGAACAGCTGCTGCGAATGAGGTCGCGCAGAAATGGAAAGTACGCACTAGGTTTCTGAAATTAGATGTCACACAGGAGGCCGAAGTCAAGGATGCCGTGGCAGCAGCCGCGAGCCTTACTGGACGCCTAGACTTCGCTGCAAACTGTGCAGGAATCTGTGAGTCGGTTTGGGATGAGGAGGAAAGCATCACAACTGAATTGTTTGAGAGGTATGAGACAGTTAAGCTCTACTGATGCACTTTAAGGACTGTCAATAACCAACTCTCTTAGAACCCATGCTGTTAATACAAGAGGTCTTTGGCTTTGCCAGAAATATGAGGCGCGGCAAATGGGGACCCAAGAACCTCGACCTATATCGTTTATACCTGCTCCTAAACATGAAATCCCAGGACAACGAGGGGCTATTGCCAATGTAGTGTCAATTTCCGGGCTACATGCTGGAGGGCTGGCTGCATATACCCCGAGCAAGTATGCGGCAGCAGCAGTGTCGAAGAATGGGGCCAAATTTTATGGTCCAAATAGTATTCGAGTCAATGCTCTCTGTCCCGGCTGGACTTTGACTCCCATGGTTGAGCATAGCATGGGAAGAGAAGGCGTGATAGGGTCTCAAGAGAATGAAGAGTCACCGGTGAACCAGAGCATTTCTCTGAGACGGATGGCCTTCGCAGAAGAGCAAGCTAATGTGTTAAGTTTTCTACTTAGTGATGAGAGCAGCTATATGAATGGCTCTCTGATTGTTAACGATGGTGGCTATCATGACATTCGATAATGGGCTTCCGACTAACTCTAGAGGAAAGGCAGGACTGGAGAATAAGTGGATAATTGACATTAGTGGAAATGAACATTATCTGTACCAGCTAGCTATACCCAGAAATGAATTCGCCCTAATCATTGGCTTCTTATTTACACGCCCCCCCCTACGTCACATTAGCTTCTAGTCTGTGGAAGCTAGTGTGACTATTTTTCGACTCTATCTTTATTATTGTACTCTTTTTGCTACAACTAGAGCGCATACTTGGGAGAAGGGGTATGCTTTTTGGACTTAAATCACTAAAATAAACATCATTTTTGTAATTGAGATCGTGTTGGCAAATATAATCCTACGGCAAGAATCCAAACGCTCATTCAAGTAGATAGCGTAATGGCTCAAGATTGAAAAATTGTAATTTTAAAATAAAAATAAGAGTTATAGAAATTAAGGATACTATTTCCCTGTCTTGGTCACTTGAAGTCTTAGAACCCACATACAACCTTTGGCGGATGAAGCTCATGTAGCTCATACAGCATAAAGAACTACTTGTTGAATATATCAACTCCTGACGGAATAATGTCAATGTTGAAGGCGGCACCTTAGAAGAGGTTTAGAGATTAGTTACAGTATCAATTCAATTAGTTCAATCCCCAGATTTTACCCATTGAGACCTCTGTGTATTGCCTACCAATCAACATCCTGACAATATCTTATAATATTATTTATGTACAAAATTTCCAACTCTGCGGCTGCTAGTTACGCTATGGATGGATACTTGGTTTATTTATTGGGAGAAATTCACTCGATAATCGGATAGATCAGAATGCCTAGTTCGGGGTTTTAGTTACTTTCTTGGTTGAATGCTATCTACTCTTATATCATATCTACACCATTATACTGGAGATCTAAAGGCAGTATTTGAATGTTTGAAACCATTTTGGCCTACGATAAATTCTTGAAGTAATACATCAGGCGAAAATCTACAATTAACTCAAAAATTTCAGCCAATTAAGTGATGAATCCACGCATCGCTCGTGGCAAAGGTAGGGTAAATGAGGCTCTGGGCCAGCATCAGGGCTCGAGTGTAAGATCTACTAGAATTAAACATAAATTTTTTTTCAGGATTTATTTTTGGATATATTTAATACGGGAAACATTGAATGGCCACGCTAACCGAGAGCGAATGCGACATATGGAGGGCCGCGCAAGCGTCGAGCCGATGTTAGGGTTCTAGGCACTCTTGGAATTGTTCCCGGCTCTCATAGGTAGGCAGCCTGTCATGGATTACTCGTGAATTTCTAAAATGTGTTTAAATCACATCTCAGGCATATCTTGAGTGTGGGGTCATCTTTGCCAAAGTTTAAGCTACTGCACAATATATTCTACAATCTTATCTTAGCTTCATCAGTTCTCCACTTCCCCCACAGCCGAGAGGATCAGCAATCGTGAACCCCGCCTTGCGCCACTACTTCACTGACCCCATCAATACCAGCCAACATCATGCTCTACTGTTGTCACGCATAAGTCCTGTAGGTATATACGCTCCCAAAAGCGAAGCTCCAAGATGTCACAGAACACAGGAAAAACAATAGGCGAGAGGCGATACACCTCCATCGCCTGCCTAGCATGCCGGAAACGCAAGGTTAAGGTACGTCTCATTCTCATATTTTGCCCCTGGATCCTGTCCCAGCCCAACTTGCAGGCATGATCTTCTAATGATATTTAGTGCAACAATGACAGACCTCGCTGTTCAAACTGTCAGCTTTACAATGTCGACTGTGTCTTTGGTGAGGATCGTCGACGGTAAGTCAGCTGCTTTGCTCCAAAACTGGACGAGATCTTGCCAAGAATATTTGTCCTATGTCCACCGTAAATAATAATTTTAACTGCTTCTTTAGATTGTCTATGTCTGCCCGCCTTAATACCAATCTTACTTCAAAACCGTCACAGAATAGCAGTGGCCGTGCCCTGGATGAAGCCCAGCGGGCGAAAGCGTTGTCACCATCTAATGAACTTAACTCAGAACCCGATATACCATATTTTGGCCATTTTAATCTCGATAATGGCTCAATCGAGGACCAACGAACCCTAGCATTTTCCAAGAATCCTCCCCTGACCTCCCCTGAGCTGACACCTGATTGGGAGTATTGGTTAGATATTGGTGACAACGATGACATCTTCAACCCTGTCGACGTTGAAAAAAATGACGCTATACCTTATTTTGATCTATCAACATTTAACTCTGCTCAGGACCTCTTGGTTCCAAATATCAACAGAGATAATGCGACGCCGGGCACATCACCAGCAAGTCTCGATGCCGTCGCGGATACCACGAATGAACAGCAATTTTTTAACACAGAGAGCTTAGAAGAGCCGAACTCCAAAATTCTGAAAGTCCGATCTCACAATTCTACCAATGAAAAACCTCTTGTGCTGGATGATGTGACGAGGCAAATCACGAGCCGACTGGGCCGTCTTCAGATCGCTGAAGACGGCCAACCGCGTTATTATGGCGCGACAAGCAATTTACACCTGTTACATAGTGGACCTCGATCATTGATTCAGCCGAACATACGACACGTTGTCACACATGGCGCTGCCGCTATTGCTCAAGCTGGCCTACAGTGGAGAGAGGATCCGACATATGAGAACCTTCTCATCAGTTTGTTCTTCTCATGGCACAATGCCTTGATGTATGTCGTAGACAGGACAATCTTTCTCAGAGAACGCCAACAGTTTCGGTTAGGAAAAAATACCGACCACTACTCACCTGCACTAGAGAATGCCGTGTATGTTCACAGCAAGAAGAATTTACGATATCAAAGGCTGACCAAGCTAGCTACACTATTGGAGCAGCATATACCGACCGAACACATCCTGACATCAAGGGTACTACCGACGAATTTTTCGGATTTCGAACCAAAGCAGTTCTAGATGTTGAGATCGACAGTCCAACTATAGCAACCGCACAAGCGCTGCTTGTACTTTCTTCACATGAAGCAGCCCATGCCCGTGAATCACGTGGTTGGATTTACTCTGGTATGACCATTCAGAACAAACATGGCGTTTTTATTTTCCATATTAAGTATAGCTCTAGGAATGGCAGTGCAAATTATAACAGACTTGGGTCTGCATCTAAATTTAGAGCTGGAGCATTCCCGATTGGAAATCCGCGATGGCGTTGACGACAATATCTCCATTCTACGTAGGAACTTGTTTTGGTCTACTAACACAATAGATACGTAAGTAAACGACCGTCTAGATCTCAGATGGAATTAGCTTCAATTTGAATTAATTGCTTAAGCAGATTGTGGAGTGCCTACAGCGGACGACCGTCGCTGATGAAGCGCCTCGTTCATGATGTTCAGAGTCCAGTTCCGTCTAGGACATATACGTGGGAGTATTATACCGATGAATACAGCAATATGGCCTTCCCGAATGACTTTGATCTTCATGCTGCCGCCTATGTTCACGTACATCTTGCAAAGTTGATGAAAATCTTGGCTAGAGTGTCAGAAGTGCTGTATGGCATGTTCCGTCTCACAATTAGGGATAATAATTAATGATATGCAGGTATTCTGGCGTCCCGGACATTTCGAGCGATATCCAATCTTTCGTCGCTCAAGCAGATGCAGATTTTCAGGAATGGCTTAGTTCCCTTCCTCCAGCGTTAAGCGTTGATTGCTCGCCAAGGGCGACCGCCATCCACTTACCAGCCGTATTAGAGCTTCAGTAAGTTTTGGCCCGGCTTTAAACTCCTCAAAACGCTAATATTAGGTCTCTCAGTCTTATATTCCAGGAATGCATCATTTTATTGCATCGACCTCTGATCACTCCCGCAGACACATCAGCGACATTACCTGTCTCTGAACATCGAGCTGAGGACGTAACCGCTGGCTCATCATTTCGAAAATGCGTGAAATCCGCGCAGCAGGTCTGCCGCCTTTTGATCCTCTTTAGAAAACGCTACGGCCTCCGGAGGCCACATCATCAAATGGTTCATGTTACAATGACTGCCAGTCTAATCCATATTTTTCAGTTGTGTATGTTTCCCACAGCTAGTCGAGAGAGCAAGGCCGCTCAATCAGATTTCTTGACCTGCATCCAGGCATTAGGAGAGATGGGACAGACATACAAGAGTGCTTCCCGGGCTCTCGAGGTGGTCACATCCCTCAGGCAGAGTTGGCAGCATGAT
The DNA here is from genome assembly GCA_037952705.1 of Haplographium delicatum. Lineage (NCBI taxonomy): Eukaryota > Fungi > Ascomycota > Leotiomycetes > Helotiales > Hyaloscyphaceae > Haplographium > Haplographium delicatum. The sequence goes on from JAPZPC010000229.1 coordinate 37,969, forward strand.
ACGTTTATCGGAGATCGGTTTAAGAGGGCAAGACTACACTGAACGGTAACGCTAAGATGCCGGGAGCAATGACTGTACGCCTCCATACCATACGAAGTGTCGCCGATAAGGCGAATTGTGGTGTCACTACATAGTATAAAGTCGATTTTTGAAAGTTCTAGTAGAAATGGTTTATCTGAGAATTTCTTGAAAAAGTCACCGATTCCCAGTAGCTTTGAGCTGCTGAGAATTCACACACACAAATACATCCTTCCTAGTGGCAAACATTTAAGCCTGCATGATCGCAGCCAACTTGTAAATTGTTCGGTATTTAATTCTTAAAAACCGATCTACCCTGACTGTTAACTTACACGGAAAATTTCGGGACGAGTATCGTAGTCAGGCCGCATATCCGTGCGACCCCGCACTCATCTCCACGGCCAACCCCAGATTATTCCCCGCAATTTCCAGCCCCTGGATTTCCAAACTAATCTTGAAAATGTCACGCTCTATGAGTTCCGTGGAAAAACAGAATCAGCAACCATATTGCTCAAGACAAATGACCATACATATCTTCCACACAACTGTCAGAGAGATAGATGGGACAATTCTTTTTCTCATCATCTCGCTTCCACAGCCATGGGTTCCTATAATCGAGGTTTCGCTTCCACTCTCAACGGTTTCTGGCTCCAGGCCGGCATAACCTTATGCGCCGCCTGGGCTTTCACCCTCTTCGGTATGCAACTCGCTACTGCACCGTTTTCGATAATCATTATAAATCTTGGTAGAACAATACTGATATAAATAAAACAAATAGGTTATGATCAAGGTGTCCTAGGCGGCTTAATTGCACTGCCGGTATTTCTTCGTGATAATGGCATCAGCCCAGATGATGCCAATTTGCAAGGCACCATTGTCGCCATCTACGATATAGGGTGTCTGACTGGTTGCATCATTTGCGGCATCTTTGGTCAAAAGCTCGGGCGCCGCACCTACATCGTTATCGGCGGCGTCCTCCTGGTTGTTGGAGCCGGCCTTCAGGCTGGTGCACACGGTACAAGCTACCTCATTGCTGGTCGCGTTATCGGTGGCATTGGGAACGGCCTCGAGACCACCATGGTTCCAATTTGGGTTGCTGAAACCTCCAAAGCAGGCAGCCGAGGCGCCCTCATCGCTACGCAACTAACTATTGTTATCCTTGGCCTGACAATTGCCTACTGGTTTGACTACGGTATGATCAATAACCACCCTAATACATCAGCTGTATGGAGATTCCCGATAGCATTCCAGGTCGTTTTTATTGTGCTGACTTGGATGCTCATTTTTCTGCTACCGGAGAGTCCTCGGTATCTCTATGCTCAGAACCAAAATGAAGATGCTGACAATATCATGGCCCGCATATACAGCGTGCCTCTCGAAGACCCGTTAGTGGCCAGACACCGGCAAGATGTCCTGGTAGCCTTGGAGGCTGAAAAGGAAATGAAATTCAAATTCACAGATATTTTCTTTGACAAATCCCCCGTTAACACGTCTTGGCGTCTCTGGCTTGGTGTCCTCGTCCAATTCTTCCAGCAAATGGACGGAAATAATATTGTCTCATACTATGCAACCTACTTATTCATCCATAGCTGTGGTATGTCACAGAGTCAGGCATCCATTACGTCTGGGGGCGTCACACTTCTTTTCCTAGGAGGTACTGCCAGCACTATCTACACGGTCGAGCGATGGGGTCGCCGGCCAGTCATGTTATATGGTGCCATACTGTGCTCACTGTGGATGATTCTCTATACCATCGGATTGGCTGTGAACACTGGACCTTCCCAGAAATTAGCGGTGGTATCAATCTTTCTCTTTGAATTCTGTTTCGGTGCGTCTTGGTGCGGTTTACCCTGGATTTACGTGCCCGAGATTGCTCCACTCCATGTCAGGCATATTGGTACTTCAATGGGTGTATTCACTCAATGGTTTATTACTTTCATCGTAAGTTCTTCCAAAATCCCTGACAAAATCCCTAGATCTCTCATATTAACTACCATCAGGTTGTCAAATTTGGCCCAATGGGCATTTCAGATATCGGCTGGAAGTTCTACCTCCTATTCTGTGTCTTTAACGTGTTGGCTATCCCCTTTGTATATTTTTGCGTTAAGGAGACCAGGGGACTGAGCTTGGAGGAAATCGACTTGTTGTTTGCCAAGAAGGAATATAGACATGTATTGGAGGCAAGACTGCATGGTGATGGATCGAGCAAAGAAGGAAAATATGCAACAGAGATAGTGGAAGAAGGTAGTATGAAGGCTTGATTGGTATGGGCCAACGTCAAACAGCATTCGTTTTATCGGTTGATTCATAGTCTTATTCCAAATGCGTTGATACTACCTTACCTCCGGAATTTACCTGTAAGATGTTACTATCTTGTATTGTTTCAATGACCGCTGATTGTATTAGCCGATCATGTAATTAAAGGAGGAGTAGATTATTACTTGTTACTGGGAAATGGAAGTTTACCAGGGAAAGTCATGTGAATGTATCAACCTTGATAATGGTCTAAAAAATCTAAGAATACTCGGGGGAGAGATCTACTAATATGAAAGATCCCAATACAAACAATCCTGTAGCTATTTTCTAGTTACTTCCAGAAACATGCAAAGAATCTTTTCGTGCCTATCAGGTATTGCTCATGTGGCCTGCCACGTGATCTCGCTGCGACATTATGGGAATCATATAAGCAACTAGGGGCCACGGGGACGTGGTGGTGAGCACAGCTTTTTAAACTTAATTTATCCCCTAATTTGTAACCGTATCTTATACTCTTATACCTTGATTTTTATAGGGGCAAGCCCCCAAACCCCTAGTCCTTACTACGTTCGATTAGGGCCAAAATTAGCGTTCCAGTTTGGAGTAGTATAGAGCAAACCTCCTATGGTATATCTCTAGAAGGGAGGCTCCCACTACCTCCAAACCTCCGGATAAACCTAAATACTAAACCTAACCCCTCCTAACCTGTCCCCCTAACCTGTATTTGCCTGGAGTATAGGTATTTCTTTCTTTCTTTCTTTTCTAGGGGCTAGCCCCTAGGACCCCGTATCTCGGGGGCAAGCCCCCAAACCCCCGAATTAGGGCGCACAAACGATCGCAGCTTTTAATAGAAGGTTATATGATATACATCGTCTTAAGTCACATGATTCCCAGTTTACCCTAAATATATTTTAAATATTGTGTTGGTGTCTAAGGCTAATTGCGGCCTAAGGCCGCGAGATGAGGGGCAAATCCTGTAGGGATTTCCCTGCTTTTTGCCACTGTAGATACAGTGAAAAGAAGCCTGTAGAGCTGGAATCGGAATCGCCGTAGGGGACTAATTCTCAGCTGTACAGGGCAGCAGAGCCTGTAGCTACAGCATGTTCTTCGGGGGAATTAGGGCCTTCAGCACCTATAAATATGGGGTACTCACCACGTAGGATAAGTCAGTCGATTTAGTACAGTCAATTTCAATTGCTTACGTTAGCTATATGCCCCACCTAAATATAGCCTGTACAACATATTGGTTTAGTTATCCGATCACGTGAAGTTGAGAAAAATACAGACTGAAAGAAAGCTGCGCTCAATTATAGCTAGCTTTGGGCATTGTGTATAGCCAATCTAAACCGCTGATCCTAAAACCCTCTATATATAGTTCATTACGCCTTAATGGTGTCATAACTGCTCCTTTTCCTAATAGCTTTCCCCCAGTGGAACAACACCCATGGGACTAACAACATAGCTATTGTTATAAATCCTAACATGCTACTCGCCCAATTATAACCTAGAGCCGTGTACATCTGCACTGAGAAGAGCGGGAAAACCGCACCCATGATATACCGTAATAAGCCATTTGCGGCCATTGCACTTGCTCCATTTGCCGCCTGATAAGTATCCACCGTGTAAAGGATCGCGCTCACAAAAATAGAGACATTGCCCCACGCAAATGGAACGAGCGCTATGATTGGGACTATCCAATGAGTGGAAGCGAGTGTACTCCACCCGAACCAGAAAAGTCCAATAGGCACGCCAAAGCTACCGATCATTGCACCGTAGAGACGGTGCTCAGGAGCTACAATGCCGTTGCCGCCGTTTCGAAGAGCGAAGGCCCTTTTTGGTTGGTAAATAAGTTTGTCGATTATGATAGCTGTTGGAACAGCGAGGACACAACCAATAAATATCCCAAGGAAAGGAAGGCCACTCTGCTCATTTGTGAAATGGTAACATTTTGTAAAAACGAGAGGGATGGCTGGTAGGAAACCAAAAAGAACTGCGAAATTGAAGGCGATATAAATGCTGAACGAAGTGACAATAGATTCGGTCAAGAGCATGTGAAGCGGTCGGATCAGTGTTACAGTTATGAAAAACTTTAACCCCGCAAGGCCAGTAGGTGCGGACGATGGACCCGGGATGCTGTGTTTCTTGGCTCGATTCTGGAGGATAGTCTTCTTGTAGGTTTCGCTTTGGAAGAGGGAGTAGATGTAGATGGTTAAGGTGAAGAAAAGCATGATCCATTCTGGCCATCTCCAATTCTCCCTGTCAACCGCATAGCTAGCAATTACTGGCCCAACACCTGTCGCAATAAATGCAGCTGTACAATATAAAACCGTCGTCACCGCACGCTTTTCGATAGGGAATATGTCCGCGTTCGTACCTGCCCCAATTGCCAAGATTGGACCGCCAAAAAATCCAGCAAAAAAACGACAGATGACCACAGTCTCAATGTTTTTTGCAAGACCAGCACCGAGCGTAAATAATGCAAAAATTGGTATGGAAGATAAATATACTGCGCGTCTCCCTAGTGTCTCACTGATCGGGGCACCAACAATAGGCCCGAAGGCAAGACCAATGACAAAGGAGGTGAAGCCCAATAGAGCGACCTCTTCACTGACATGGAGAGTATAAGACACTGCTTTGACGGACGGTGCATATATAGAGGTATCAAGAGAGCTAAAAAGTTAGGATTTCTTGTAGTAATATTCTGAAATTGATCTGGTGTAACGACTTACACTACGAATGCCAGCAATGTTGGAATCGAGGAATGATAAACCTTTTTCCAAAATGGCCAAAGTTGTGGGTTTTCTGGGTCATCCGGGCTAGACCAGTCTTGGGCTGTAACAAAGATAGGCTGCCTTTTAATGGGGGGAGGTCTGGAACTATCCGTGGGATCCATGACTTTCCGAATCATTTTCATAGATACACCTAAGTTCCTACTAGCAATTTTGTAGAACCATTGTTTAGCAAATCTGAGAGTTGGCCTCAGTAGTAAAATAGGAAAATCCAATGAGAATGAAGTTCAACCTCTTGTCCACAAATATATAGTAACATACGGAGAGACCTCGAGGGGAAGCTTACAAAACAGAGGAGAAGAAAAAATATTAGCTTACAAACTTCAAACAGTTGATAGCTGCCCCACAAGTCTTTCTCAGCAGCAAAAATTTGATGCTGACAACAAAGTTATCGCCGCGCCAAATTTAACGCCGCGGCCAAGCTTAACACCGTGGCAAATGGTAACGCCGATTAATTTGTCCTAAACTGAAACTGATTTCCACTTTTAATATAGAATTTGTTACCATTTAAACTGTTAATTGCTCACGATAACTTCAGTATCTTGCGTGGGTAGTTTGTATGGAGCAGGTCAAGAGTCAGCCTGATGTTTCAACAGCCACGCTCTTATAGAGGCCCTGGACGACAGCTTATTTCAGTTTAGGAAGATATTTGAGATTTTTCCCTTCATATTTGAAGGGTATTACTACAAGCTCGAGTTGTGTGAAGCTTTATTAGTAATAATTGCTCGTATTGATTTGAATATTGTTGATTGAAGAACCGGCGGACAGATTGATCAATAAATACAGTTCCACTATAGCTGATCCTGAATTATTGGACGATTGAAGACCTAACAGTTCCTAAAGTGAAGCCGATGCTCCGCCACCTCTCTCAATATTAGTAAGTCCGATGAATCACTAATAATGCCGAAAAAACTAGCATGAACTCGAACATGACTAAAAAGGCTCTGTTAATATGCAACCCAAGCACTGTAAAATAATTTACTATCTAAAACTATTAGAAAAAAGTTAAAGCCGAAGTATTGTTTGTGCTTATCTTTCTAAAAGCTGAGCGATAGCTCCGGCGGGTCACTTAAAGCTTGTTAATATAGTTTTAACCTAAACGAGCTGATTTAAGGGGTATGAATCCAGCCTCTTACCCGTCGAGTAAATTTGTGTCGCCAATAAAGGTTATCTGACTGTAACTTACCTTTTACTGTACAGTACTAGCGTTGAAGTCACCGCTTTAAACCGTTCAAATTCAATAATCGACTATATTACTAGTAGGACAGTTAGAACTAGCAGGGTATATCAAATTGAGATTAAAGTTATTTAGCTCGATGTGTTCCAGTCAATCAGTTAATAGTCGTGTTTTCATTTTCTTGTGTCATCCAATTTTCTTAAACCTTCTAGTAATTTAACATACAAGCGTCTGATGTCACCAATACTTATTCTCGTTCATGGTGGACGCCACGTTTTACTAGCATAAGAATATCAACACATTAGTTGATGCTGGTGAGGACGTCACCGTCTTGGGGTACTCAATTGTAGTATTGTCGTAACGAAAGCAGCACAAGGTTCAAGTAAGGAGCAATGCTAGAAGGCGGGCCTTCCTAGTGGAGTCATGCATTTATGCTACCTATCTGCCTGGTAAGGTAGATTCAGCATTCACCTGCTACGAGAAATATCCTCTGCCAACACGGACTGTATTCAACAATGCAAGTATCCATCTCTACTTGCTCATGAGGGTTCTTTTCATAGAAACTACTCTGCTAATCTCTCACATTATTTTCTTTTCAATAACCTTAGCTCCGTTCGTACGCTCGCCGCTTCGACTCTGGCGCTAATTACTATCGCGTCAGCCTCGCCTCAGTCAACTGACCTGAGCACCCGGAGCAACCAATAGTGAAGGTAAAATACGCTGTCCCATCCTTGCTGTACCGTATATATACCGTTGTATCAATACACGGCAGGAAGCTATACGGTATATATACTGATTCACGTGACCAGTTCAAGCCGCCAAAAAATGGATTTTTACTCTAAGTTAACCTATTTTTTACATTTCCACCTTACATAAGCAAAGGTCAAAGGCTTTGGTAGAGAAACATACGAGGTAAATAATCACGTGCTGTATCCCTCCCTACAGCTTACCATGCTGTACGGTATATATACACGTATCGTATTGTATCGTACGTATCGTATATATATACAGATGCCAACACTTGCAACCAGAGCTGGTGGAACGCTGCCTGTTGCTTAGCCACAATTTTAGTCCAAACAAATTATACTCTATTTATTTTTAAGTCAAGCTTAAACTGTGAAAGTAAGAATCCTCTACCTAATTTGGACAAGAGGAAAGCTTAACGAGTGTAGAGGTTCTCTACACCAGCCGAGATTTACGTGAAAGTGGCCCGTGCTATACCATTTTCCTCTTACAGCTCCCTCGTAGTGCTTACTACCGCCAAGAACATGGTGCGTCCACCTGCATTACTCTGGGCTGCCTTCAACTTTTTCAGCAATTTACCTCTCTCTTCTCCTATTATTCCTTGTCTTTATTGCTCGAAAAGTTGGTGATATCGTCACCATGAGGTTAGCAAACCGCTTCAAGAGCAGAATGGAACAGCACTGGAGCTATCAACAAATACTATTTTATGTAATAAAAATATTGCAACTAGTTTCTTGCGTCGTCGATTTCGCAATCATGTCGTACTTTATCTCGAGTTTGCGGGGAAGCCATTTGTCTGTGCCTTGGACTTTTACCATTGTAAGGCGTTCGGGACCTCCGGAATATTGCTATACAAGATCTAACGAATTCCAATAGCATCTCACAGGTTTTACTATATCCACAGCTGTCTTAGTTATCACAACCAGTGTTTATCTACCTACAACTCCGAAGATATCCGCCATCCTTAACGGGGCTCTCCTTGCCTTTTTAACGCTTTCCTTTGTACTTCTTACACTTACCCTAAGGGTGACGCTCACTAAAAGCTGTGGCATTGAGTCATGGAACAATTCTACGGGTATAAGGGTTTGTTGCCTTTACAAGACGCTCTTCTCATTTGAAGTCATTGCAATGTAAGCTAACATTTTCAAACCTGAAATTTTTACCACTACTAATTCCTTATAGTCTAAGTACACTTGTAGGCTTGGTACTCGATTTATATACTATCTTAATCCCAAGGGCATCTGGAAATTATATCAGGACAGATAATCCAAAGTCTGGCGGTCCTCTAGCTGAAGATGGCGAGTACCGTGGCTTGATCACGCCATCATATTCGAACGGATTCAGATCTCCCTATAATTCCGATGGACCACCTAGCTTTCCAAGTACGCCAGGCTTTCTGGGCTCCGAAGAAGAGACAGAGTTAAACCGCCTGCAACCTGTAGAGAGAGATGAAAGTGAAAGGGATATACGCTTCTTGACACCATCGTCGACTTATCGCCGCGCTAGCGAGAGAGGATCTGATATTTCAGAAGGGTTGTAGCGGTGTTGAGATAATTCTTTTTGGCTCTGAATAAATGATATGTCCTATATTCGGCACTCGTGCAGTCTTGCATCCTCTTAATTTCGAAACCGAGAACATTGCATCTAACGTATGTTCATACCAGAACTATCATCCAAATCTATTGCTTCACGTTTCCATGTCTGCTTTATGTAACTGTGGAGGCCGCACCTCTATGTGACGACTCTCAAAAGCCTTTTGCAATAAGTCTTGACTGAAATCGATATATTTATAGGCTCTCATCTCAGAATTATAACCCTAATCTATAGATCCCTTGTAGCCCTGTCCAAACAGCAGTCTCCTATGATGTACAATCTATTCGTCGTCGCTGTTTATAACTCTTCGATCCCTCTAAGGATATATCTTGCAGCGGCGTTCGCTCCACTACGACGAAATCTTTTAGCCCGACTTTTCTTTAATTGGAGATGACTCCTCGGTAAATACTTACTTCGTGCCGATATTACACTTTTGCAAGCACGACTCGACTCCAAGTGCGACATTCGCGGGAATAAGCCCCTTGAATTTGTCAAGGTCTTGACCGTTCACTGAGCCATCACCACCTAGCGCAGCTTGAATAACATCGTCTTCAAAGCCAAAAAAGGTCTGAACAGCCTGTTGAACACCCGGATCCTCGCTTGGGAAGGCTGCGACGAATACAGCAGGCTCACAGTCAGGATTCCACTCCGTGTGTAAAGCTCCCTGCGGGAAAACCGTCATTTGATATTGATTAAGCGTATGTTGCATATGTCGTGCGCCATTTTCTGCTGTAACGCTTCCCATCAGACGTCCTTGAACAACGATGTTAAGCTCTGCTGCACGGGGATGGACATGAGGAGTATTAAAACCGCAAGGGCCAAGGAAACCCAAGGTCATGGACGCATGATTGCCAATAAGGGCGGGAAATGTATCTCGGTCTGCTTTGACAGTCTTGCCACCTAATAACGTGAGTTAGATCTGAGAATATCTTAAAGGATTCTAAGGAAGACAAAGATACTGCATATGTCCGGAGTATCTACCTTTGCTAGCTGTGATCCCTATTGTTGAGGCATTGAAATCAAATACAAAATCTTGATCATTTGGAATCAAGGCGAGCCGGTCCACAGCGGTTCCAGCGAGTTCGAGCTGTTGTTGTAGAGTGAGAGTGGTCGGTGCCGTTTGCTTTGGGACAAGGATGGGAGTTGTCGAGACGCTGGAAGCGAAAATTACCAATATAGCGGAGAAAGGTATAGAGAAATACATATTAAACAAAACTTATTACTGGGGGTAATTCTCAAGTTCGGACCACGTTTCTGAACAATTCTGCTTAGGCAAAATAATCGGCAGAGCACAGCATATAGATAGCTTTTTATGCCTAGGCTAGAAATATATCTAGCGCTCTCAGTTTAACTCTAATCATTACACCAAAGTGAACGCTGCTGGCTGACCGATAGGAAATAGGAGTGGGTCCTTTGCTTAGTCACAGGTAAGCGTAATATCCGCCTCGCTTGCCTACCAATCAAATAAGTAATTCCACCAAATTTTGTCGTTTAAAGGTCGCGACCCACTTAAAACAACTCCAAACGGCAATGCCAAGACTTGCTTATCCTGAAGCTAGGCCGAAAAGCTGGCATCACTTTGGCATCAGGAAGCCTTTCGTCAGCAGTAGGCCTTTCTAGTCTATGAAATTGGAAGTTCAGAGTAAGCAATCGTACTATTCAATATATCCTCGAGCAGCCTCTGAGTGGCCTGATTCTGTCGGGTTTGATTTGTCATTAATCTAAAGCTTCAATCGCGTCTCAAATAAGGATACTAGAACTGGATATCTTAGGTTGAGCGCTACTCGAGAAGTATGTCCACCTCATCTAGAAGGATAAACTTTCATCGAGAAGCAGGCTTGAAGATACAACGCTGTCCTTCTTCGGCTACAATCTCCAAGATGCGCAGCGATCAACTCAGCAGTAAAGGTCTTACCTAAATCTGGTCGGCCGCCACTAACTTAAAGCCATGTGCTAGTACTACCCCTTCCCCCATGTATTATCTTAACCTCCGCATTTATTGCCACTGGCTTGGTTCACCCCGTATTCCGACCGTCTTCTCATTCCTAGTAATTGTCGGTTCATCCCACTTTCGTTTCATTCAGCCTCTACGAAGTTGGGCCTTTAACAATATTTGGTTTTAAATAGTTTCTCATGCCTTATACACTTCCTCTTGTGAATTTTATACATTCTATATATAGAGAACACTTTATACTTGCGACGGGCCAATAGGACCGTCAAATCATATCTGAAACCATTATGTAAGAGGCTACGCGCCAGATCAGCGGGTATAAGTCGCAGAGCCGTGGTATATTATTGGATAGATATTATTTACTCTTAATTCTTGAATCAAGTTATTAGAGATAAGTTATAGTTATTCTACAACGCGATTCTGTGCCACCTGTGTTCTAGCTGATTCTGTAGCACTTTGTTATTCGAGTCTTAACCTTTTGTGAGTCTACTTCTACACGTATTACACCACTTGGCGAGTGGAATACTGGTGTATAGAATGGTGGTTGATTGATTAGAAGGAAGGAAGGATAGATAGAAACCTCTTAAGATCTATCCGCTTCTCTGACTAATCGGGACTAGCGTGCTAATCACGTGTTGTATGTACAGATATCAACACCTTTATATTCAGCAGATAAACGAGGCAAATTATAAAAAGCCTTAGTATTATAACGTGGTTTACCACCGAGTCGATCATATCACCGAGTCGATCACTTTTCCCCACCCTATTACCCCAAAACTTTAA